>OOFE01012913.1:0-35689 GCA_900323365.1 Monocentris japonica | reverse complement strand
TCAAAGTCTTTTCCTGGGCTGAGACCAGGCAGCAGTAATCTGTTGTGTCTCACAGGCAGATTCTCTTATCGACCCTGCCATGATACAGTAGCGCCACGCCCCTGGGACACACACACACACACACACACACACACACACACACACTGACTCAAATACACATACTTAAATACATGCCACAGTACTCCACTGTGTACACACATAACCACTCCATTAATGCAGAAGTGGCAATTTCCCAATTTCCTTTCTCTCTGACAACCAACACTTTTGAATTGAATGGTCAGGTGATACTATTACCAAAAGGAATACTATTAGTAGCACTGATAGCAATAATTTGATACTATATTGTAGAATGGAGCTGTTGGTCGACAAAACATCCCTCCTTTTTCATAATGCAGTAAGTGCATTATCAATTACAACATTCACTTGCTCGTCATGGTTTTGGCGTGTCAGGTAGCAGAACTGAAAAGAGCAGCAGTGAGGAACAACAGCTGTCTAAAAATAAATCAATGAGCAACAAAAATGATAATGATTTTTGTTTTTGGAAAGGATGTGATGACATGAAGCCTCTGGTGCTGCACGCCCTTTACAGGCAAATTTGCGTGATGCTGATGAGGCCCATGGTTCACTGACCATTTTGCAAGACTTGCTTGCAGAGCACTCTACCCCCGGTTCGTGTTGAGTGCATCCAGCCCATTGCACCCAGTTCGCTGCCTTACATGATCATTCACATCATGCACAGCTCATCACAAACAGCCAAATAGCTTGTATACAATAGAGATTGAGAGACAGCCATATACTTATCACGCTATGCTTTCACATACATGTGTTAAAGGAAGAAATTCCAGCATTAGATACACTTACAGAGGTGGAGAGAGCAATGCGATAGCGATAACATAGTAAGAGAAAGAGAGCTTTTCCAGTTGAGAAAATATCTGTGCAAAATGTTGATTTTAGAAAGGAGCCCTTGGTCTTTGACTCTGGGTATGACACCAAAACCTGACGTTTACCGATGTTTTAGATCACTGAAAATGTTTCTGCTATCAGACTCCGTTGTAGCTGCGTTTGAAATATGTCAACATGACATCACGTTGTCTATGTTTGGCCAGTTAGCCACGGGAATAAGAAGAGGTAACATGTGCTTTTCACAAATCAAATCATATAACTTTGGCAGGTGACATGGATCATCACTGTGGTTTTTTACCCCTTAGTATGAATTGAATCAATTCAGTTGAAGTGATTTGGCTGACTTTTCTGTATTTCTGGTAAATACCAGAAAATAGTAGACTGTTTTCCTTGATGCCTGCTACCTCATGCTGAGACAGCAGCAGGCTTTCCATGATCCTGTATTGTTTGCTGTGATCCCAGCATATGGTGCTGTGGCAAGGATGACCCCTTACCCCAGACACCATCTCTAGTACCCTCTCTAATCCTCTCTTATCCCATCTATGGGTGCTCCAGACTTATCTAACTTCCAAGTAATAGTTATGCTTTGGTCAAAACTCTCAAAATCAGCCTCTTCAGCCTATTCAGAGTGCTGAATAGGCTGAATAGGCTGCTAAAAGTGGATGTTACAAAAAAAGCAAACGATTTTGGCAAAAGAGAAGTGAAACTTTGTGTGCACAGATCACTTTAAATACAACCAGTAACTGCACTGTGGTTGTGCTTTTAGTGTCTTAAGTTCCATGTTGAAATATTACTCATTATATTGTTCTTAAAATAAATGTGAAATTCTCTTTCCGTTTCTCTGTCCCCTTCTACAGGAGGTCAGAGCACAGGGTTAGTTAAAGAACAGCACAGCTGGAAGTCCCAGAGTTTTGCTTAAGGACATTTCAGTAGGGTAGATGCTTGTCCGCCCGCGTCCTGCAAGGGAAGGACAGTCTCCCTACTGACTACACCAACCAGCACCCTACGGTACGTTTGTAGTCCAACGTGACGCAGTTGCTCAGCATCTTCCTTTGGAAATAAATTCCCCACCAGTGAACTTGAAAACCTGCTTGAACTCACAACGATGAGTCTAAGCCATTATGAGAGGAGGCTCCTGTATGCAGTGCAAAGTACAGATGGTCCTATGCAGCATCTTAAATGGGAATTGCTCTTAGACCGTTTGGGCTACATTAGTGAACATCCGCTATTATCTCCAGTAACCAAAAAACTAGAAAAACATTGTCTGCAGTCTCACACTGATTGACAGCTCAATTTGGAATTAATTGGAAAACATGGAAAAGGTGACTGCTAAAGTACCCAACATCGTTTTCTGTGGATAAAGGTACATTTTAACATTTGGATGTAAAAGTTAAGACATCATGGGGTGTCCTGGTGACTTAGTGGTCTAAGGAGCATACCGTGTAACCGCAATGGGCTGGAGTCCGGCCTAGGACCTTTGTGGCATGTCATCCCTCCCCTCTCCCAATCTTTCCTGTTTCTCTCTACTGTCTAATAAAGGCAAAATAATCTTAAAGTTAACACATTGTACAAGTCCACAAATTCATTGACAGTTGGGCACTCAGGCCTTGTGTTGGTATTGCATCACAGGTTGAGGTTCTAGTCTCTAGTTTTGTGACAGTTGTTCATGTTCACAAATAGTGATTGGTCTGTTTAAGTGAGCATAGTTTTCTAGTGAGTGGTTTTCCTATTTAAACCAACACAGTACTTTTAAGTGTTGCTGTCAAACAGGTTTTCTCTTTGTCCAACATGGAAAAACAAAGTGCCTTCTTCTCAGTTAATAAATAACTGCATTTCTGAGCTGCTAGTTGCTAACGTGTTTGTGTAGCTTTGCCTGTGTAGTGGCTCCTCCGTTCAACTTAATGGTTTGCTGGTTAAAATTACCTTAAGTTCCACGCTATCAATTGCGAAGGAGAGGCATTTCCTATTTCCCTCCTTGCCTCCTCCTTTTCATCAACTAAACATTTGCTGAAACCCTGTGCAATCCGCACTTATGTCTATTCAAGCAGAGAGAACTGTGATTCGGAGCCTAACTGAGCCGGGAGAATTCACTTTTAATTAAAGAAGAGAAATCCTTAGTGAAGGTGGGGGAAGAGAAGGGGAAAAACTCTCTCCTGTTTGAAAAAAATACAGATATTCTGTGGGGCCCTGAATGAAGAGCTTTGTTAAGGTTGGATAGTGGAAGACATCATTTGATCTCCCATTGACAGTCCCTGCCCATTCAGCACCACTGCAGAATAATTACTTCTTTTATGGAGCCATTAGAGAGGGCCAATTCATGTGATTGTTTCTCAAATGGGATCTGGGAGTGGAGGCTATTGAGGGTGGGTCTGAAACACACAGACTAGGAATCTGAGCTATTTCTCCCTGTTTTGGGGCTTCGTGGTGACACGTTGTCAGTGCCAGCTCTCTCTCCCCTGTTGGCTTCAATGAGTTTATTTATTCAGTGCTTTCTCTCAGAAAGTGGGAAGGCGGAGGGGTTGCTCTACTGTAGCTGTTCTCTGTCCCTTCTTTCTTTCTCTCCCTCCTTCCCTTCTTTCCTAAAGCGTACAGCTTCACAAACAGATCATGTGAACAATACACGTCCACTGTGCTGTGGAACAAAAAATGACGATGCAGCTTCTGTGAAAATGTGCAGCCACCTATTTTGATCATGACTAATTGCACTGCACTGCTCCAGGTCCATAATCAAAGAGGAGCTATTATTCCTTTACTCGCCTTTTCTTTTGACTTTGTTATTATCACCGTGTACCCGGGGAACATTCATCGTTACCAACGTATATATGTGGCCACTCGATTAGAACACTCAGGCTTAGCGCTACTGTGCACCAAGAAGAAGAGGATTACATTATTTTTAGATCCTTTAATTTACCTCTTCTCTTTCAGAGTAAAAGGTCACCAGTGAGCTTAATGGACCATTGAGTATTATAAGGATTACAATGAGCTTTTTCCCTGCCACCCTAGGCTTAATTTTTAAGCTTTATAGGGTGTGTTTAAAACTCTTCTTCTGATTGGTCTATTCTAGCTTCCCAATGCCAAATTCATGGGTATTTGTAATTGCCCCCAGGCCTTGTGAGAGTGTAACCAGCAGGGCCAAAGAAAGCAATCATTTCTTGGCAACAATAGCCAATATAGACTTATATTTCTTCATTAATGTAAAATGTTTTTTTTAAGTGAGAAGTTTCCCTCATTTCAAATCTGCAGGAAACAGGAAATCCAAATACCACCCCAGAGCCAAACTTTAGCTTTCCAGCAACCGGTTTCTGAAATCTGCCTGCCACAATCTTGAGGAAATACAGTACCACTGGGTCGATCGTTTCAAACCTTCTGGTTAGAAACTGGTAATTTATTTACTTCCCACTGCCAAGTGAGAAGCAGACTGTACTCATCTAAAAGACGCCTAGCTGGGTTTCAGGTTCTTAATTAGTTCCTCTACATGTGCTTTCTTTTCTAGGCCCATTGTTGTCAGTCTTTTGAAAGGATGGCACCGTCTACAGTACAATGTAAAATACCTTTGAAATGTCTGTGAATGCAGCAATAAGCTCAATCTTCTTGTTAACACTAACACTGAATATAACTCATATGAAATGTACAGGTTATAGTCATTTACGGGTTATAGTAACATATATGAATAGTTTGACTTTTTACATTTTTAGGAACTTTCTTAACCCACTGTAATTCAAAATATATGTCTGTTAGTCAATATATCAACAGCAGTGTCATTCAGCTGTAGAAGGATATATCTATGTGCTTTGTTTTTACAATCCGTAGTAGGGCTTTCCTTTCTTTTATTTCTGGATTATGGGCTGGCACTGAGGCAGTTGAAATAATGCTTTATAGCAGCATTAGTAGGCTTACTAGCTACTGCAAGAGCCATTCATTTCAATTGTAAGAACCTGGTCAAAGACAGATTCTAGAAAAAGTATTAGGAACAGATATGAATCGTTGTACAGATAAATAAGTTATATATTATATAAACATATTGGCACATTTGCCACAGTGGTAAATGAATGAATATGAGCTGACCAATGTTAATTGTCAGTACTGGAGCTGAGGTTATGCAGAACCTTTATGATAGCAAGGTTTTCTTTACCAGCATTGTGGATTTTCAAAATAAGACTTGGGTTTCAGTGTTTTAATGGCCTCTAGTCAACATTTTGTGCTAAGAATCTTTGGAGGTTACTATGTAATTCCTACAGATATGGGAATAAAATACTTGTACGTTTCATTTCAAGCCCCCCTTAAGTATTATGTTGAATTCAATTCATAATCATAGTCAACCGGATATTTTCTACAGTAAATAATTTATCGTCATCATGTTGGTTTGTGGAGAACGCGTAATAAGGAAAACTTTATAGCAAATGGCTTTGCTAGAAGATTTTAAAATTGCTTTCCAAGCTTCCTACAACCAGTGACTATATAGGGATTCTCCCACGCATCTTTGCTGATGAGCTTCCAAGGCCTTTGAGTGGCCACCAGTAATTAATTGTATTGGGCGCCAAGCCAATTGCTGATGCCGGCACACACTGGGATCAGACACCGGTCTAATTAAAATGGTTGGCGTGACGATGAAAAGCCAAAACTCCAGCACCCATACTGCGGCTACCTTTGCCAGGCACAAAACAAAGTGCTTTGGCATTCTGATCCTGTTGTTATTGGAAGGATTATTGGAAGGATTATTGGAAGGACCTCATGGTTGCACATCAGTTTTGTTGGGTCATGCACTCCTAAGAGTTGCCATCTGAGTGAGCACTTCAAAACTGTTCCACAGAGGAGCAAAGATTTGGTTTGTAATAGGTCCATATGACCCTTCATATTTTTTGATATCTGAATGGCACTAATGTACTACAGTAGAAGATGATTCAGATACATTTTGCATTTTACATTACATTATTGTTACAATACATTGTTATTTGTTGTTTAGTCTTCCCCCACTGTTTTATTGTTTTATGCTTATCTAATACTGACCACGATATAATACCTATAGAAATACATGCATCAGCACTGTACTAATGAAATGCATTTTCCCATGCATTGCTCTTGGAACACGGCTTGATTTCTGGTGATCCGAGCTGTCTGCAATAGGGCATCAGCCAAGTTTGTACGATGGATGGCGTGGTACCCTGTTGTAAGCTTGAATGTAAGCATGGCCAGTGTTATCACTCGGGGAGGAATGTGATCTTTAGTTTGATATGATTTGACAAACACGGCTAATGCGCACTGGCAGGACACACCAGGAGAGCGGAAAAACAGGCCCCAGGGTGAGGGGAGGGTCAGGGTTGTCAAACAGGACGCAGCTATACCTTTAACCCTTGCACTGCTGCATTTATCTGAAGAATTGGAGACAAGTTACATATGGGTTGTGCAGTACCACATGATACAGCATGGAACTTTAAAGTTTACTGTGTTTGCACATAACACCTCAGCATGAGAGACAGAGAGAGAGAGAGAGAGAGAGAGAGAGAGTGGAGAGAGTGGAGAATTTGAGAGGAAGATTCATGAACAATTTCCTCTCCTGCTGCCTGCTGGCGCCAGTACACCTGATACTTTCTTATTCTTGGCCTTGCTGATACTGGCTGTTTGAGTGCCTCAGTAATGTGTGTTTCCTCTCTGCAGTTCAGTTAATGACTACTATCAGTGCTGGCTTTGCTGTGGACCAAAAGTAGCCTTGCTGGCCTGTTCGCCCCTGTCCGGCCCCACACTGTCATCTCACCATAGTGTTGTTTTACTATTAGCACCGTTGTATTCCACTGCCACATTATGAAAACAAAGAGCACAAAGCTCACTTCTAACTATGGGAGGATATCTCTTACAACTAATATAACTCAGATGGTGTAATTTGCTCTGGGGATTTGGAGGTCTGGCAGTTTAAAAGCCTCACCCAGTTTCCCAATAAGTATGGAGTGAAACAATCTGAAGACAAAGGAATGGAAATTGAATACACGTGCAGAATCCAAGCCAAACTATAGATTTTATGTTCTCTGACAAGGGGAAAATATCAACTCTGTCCACCTCTTGAGTGTGCATAGCTTGTTGACATTTGCAGAGGAGAAATATTTTAGAAAATTCATAAACAAGGATCTGTTGTCCTTCCACATGATGCATAAAGTCCTGCCTTGTACTTGACAGCTTGTGCCTCGTTATCAGCAGGTAGTCCCTTAACCTTTTGACAGTTTTCTGGTGCTATTACTCGATGGTAAACCATTAGAAACTAACTAAGCTGTATTACATAAGTGGAATTGTAGCTTCAGTATCTGATCTGTGTGAGGACAGTTGTGTGCATCGTGTGAAATCTGTACAGGTCTACTGAGTCGACTACGTAAACCCACCAGTTGTCAACATGACAGCAGGTGAGCAGGACAGACAGTGGCTGGTGTCTCTGGGCCTTTCTGAGTGAGGTGTCACAGAGTTGAGTGCAGCCTGGCCCTGCTCGACCCTTTTCCTGGTCAATGAGTCCCAGGACAAATATGAAGAATATTTATGGAGTGACCTGCGGAGCCATTTTCCTGCAGAACAAGCTGAGCTGGCTGTCGGCCTGCTCGGCAAAGATTAACTTTGACGTTTCCTCCCTCAAATCCGCTCTGATTAAATATTTGCTGGCTCTTTTAATATAAATGTGAATTAATGGTCAGTCAGTGAGTTCATGTCCGCTCCACTTGAGTGATGGCCGTGATTTGGCTCCCAGACTCCTCTGGCACCTCCCATCCTTTGTCTATCTTGTTTCCTCTTCCTCTGTCTTCCCTGAATTCTATAGATGTCGCAACCTGACTTTCATCCACTATTCTCGCTTAGTATTGACATTTCTGACCTGCAATGGCTCTCAGCAGCACACACAAGTGTTGGGTAGTTATGATGAGAGACTTTAATTCACAGCACTGCAGACCTAATGGGAGACCTGACTGGGTTATCTTTCTCTTCTCTCTGATGAAGGATCTGCACAACGCCAGGCTGTACCTCACTATTTAGTCTAGTCAAGTCCACACTCAAACCATTCGAACCTGAAAGTTAGTCTTGAGTAGGATTCAGTTTCATTATCGTAATTGGGTGGATATAAATAATTAATACCAATGATTAACCTGTGTGTGTGTGTGTGGCCTTGCGTTGTGCTGTGCCGTGTGTGTGTGTGTGTGTGTGTGTGCATATGTAAGAGACAGAGTGGGAGAGTGTTGCCAGATGTATCCCTATGTAATTTTCTCCATATTCTTTACTTTCATAAACATGTCTACTGTGTCTTCTGTGCAAGACTGACTGATACTGTAGCAGCAATTTCAACTTGTAGCCTGCTGCTCTATGAGCTGTAGCGATGGTGAAGTGCCATATCACTCGTGTCGTGATCATACAGCCTCAAAGCAATGGTCTCTTGTGCACTCTTGCTAATGACATTGAATCCAAATACCGAGACAAGACTGAAAAATATTCCTGGTTAGAGTGTCAAGACTGTAGGAGTGACTTTTCCATATTGTTTATACAGCTGTTGAGCTGTGGAAATGCAGTATTAAACTGTAGAGCTGCATTTATCTGAATCCCTCTGGAATAAAGGTTGCTCATGGGAATGAAAGCTCTGAAACACTGAAATGCAGTGTACAGTCTTTTAGGCGTCAACAAAATTCCAGTAACTAGGCACAATCAACATGTTTGTATCACCATATTTATGGCCATTGTGGCTGTTTATTAGCTCAGTCATTTTGGAAGAATGAGGTCTGGACAAACGAGGCTCTGTTGTATTGATGTAAGTTTACTGGATCTCGTGGGTCTGGAGCATGAACCCTGTAAGTGTAATTCCCCCTCAACTTTGATTTCACCAATTTCAACACCCTTCATTCATTCCTCAGAACATTTAGTATTTGTCATTTGGGAACATTATTTGACCTGGACTGACAGGTTTTTAAAGTTAAAAAAAATAGCATTGAATAACTCCAATAAATCCCAACTAAGAATACTTTAAACTACAGTTCAGAAGTTACTGAACTGAATGGGGGGGCAAAGTTTTTAGAAGTCAGTCTAGATCAAGAGTGTTCCTATGCACAGACACTGTGGTTGATTCAGTTGAACAGAATATGATCCATTTCTCCTTGAGTGTCCTGGACGCTTCCCAGATTACCAGGAGGTAAGCTAGACAAGCGGAGAGTTCAGGGGGGTCCACAGTGCTGGTGAGGTTTCAGGTGACAAGTATTTTGTAGGCTTGTCCTGGGGCAGACAGAGAGCCACAGGGGCGAGTGTCCCCTCGAATGCTCTGGAAAATTCCATGACCCTGAGGAAAGTGTTGCATTACACCTGCCAATTGTACCCTCTGAGGTCTGTCTGTGTCCCTGAACAGAGACCCCTTTGAAAGAGAAGTTGGGAAGTGGAGATTCAAGCCCTTGTAGTGATCTGTGGAAAATAATAAATATAATTATTCCTGCTGAACTTAAAATATTTTGTAAGCAATCAAAGTCAATATATTCTCTGGATTTTATGGATGGCCAGAGACGTCAGACAGAAGTAAATTGATGGTTTAACTTTTTTTAACTTTTATTTATCGACTGAGAATGCTCTTTTACTGCATCACATTCGTACAAATTATCAACATCTTGGATAATGTTTTAATTTCCTTCTTACACACATTGCTTCTCAAAAACATCAGAGGAAATGCTGTAGGGTAGAGCACAATGCTTTGTTTCTGTTTTTAGAGCCTGTAGAGCTTGTAGAGCCTGTAAAGCCTGTAGAGCTCAAAGCATGGTGGAGTAAAGACCCCCACTGTTTAGTAGCAAGGTAACAGCTTCACAGTGCTAGGCTTCCTATATACGTAATTACATTTATTCCTGTCATTTCTTTGCTTATTTCTCTGCCCATTAGTGTTTTTCTGTTGTGTTTCTAGGAGGTGTGTGTGGTTGGGGTGGTTGTATATGTGTGTGGTGTTTGCGTTGTTAATTTGCAGATGATGAAAAAGAGGAATTCCATGCAACAACAACATTATAATCTATCTTGGTGTACTAGTTTTACTGCCCATGCTTTCGGTAGTAGACCATCATCAGAGCATCCAAAAGCAAGACATGTAAACCAAGCATATTGTTTGATATATCTATGTATATGTATTTGTCTTTATCTGCGATGCTGTGATTAACCTAACTTAAGTATTAGCAGTAAATGTGACAGTTCATCCTTTTTTAGCCAGGTGATGTTATTTCTCCTTTTACACCTGCAATAAAACTTACTCAGATGTGCTGTTATTCTTCCTTTTCTGTATTTCCTGCAGATGGTGAATCATAGCCTCCCTCCCAGATCGTCTCAGTGAATGGCTGGTCACACAAAGGCGAAGGGATCTCAGCTCAGCCAGTAAAGAACAATTTCTTCCATCTGCACAGTGTGGTGCTGGTGTGGCATCTCTGTAGGTTGATAGCAGCGTTCAGTGATCATCCTTCACTCTGAGCCACTCACCTTCGGTGCCATGACCCCACCACTAGCTCTCAGGACTGGGCTCTCAGAGGGAACATAAAGAGACGTGGAGACGACTATAAGACCTCTGCCTCATGAGGCTGAACAAGCGTACATGAGGAAAAACCTCCACAATTTTTTGGGTGACCTTCATACAGAAGGATTAGGACACATTTGCTGACTCTCCATTTTAATTGGTCCTCTGTGGGATTTCGGGGTGACAGAAGGGAGAGCTGGTATTGTTTCTTTTGCTTTATGAGTTTTCATCACTGGGAGAAAGTGTTATTGAGTGGCAGGGGAAGCCAGCATGGCCAGGCCTCTGCTGAAGATACAACGCTATTTCCGCAGGAAACCTGTCCGCTTCTTTTCTCTCATCCTCCTCTACTTGACTGCTGGCAGCCTTGTGTTCCTTCACTCTGGCTTTGTTGGGGACAACTCGCCGGGATCCAGTGGGGGCCGAGACCCCCTGGTGGCTTCAGAGATGGGTAGCCGGACATCATCTTCAGACAATCGGGGGCTTGGCATCATGGGTAGGGTGTTTAAGGAGACACGCAGACCAGGCCGGAGGTATGGCCCCCCATGGATGAAAAAGACTAGAGTGGAGAGCCAGGACTTGGAGGGCAGGGGTGGGGACTACACCAGCAATTGGAACCGTGCCCTTAAAGGACGTAATGCCAAAGACATGGACGAGGGAAGAGGTGGGTTACATCTTACTAGTTGTACTCTGCCAACCAAGGCTAGCTGCATTTCTGTGCTATTGCAGTGGTATTGTTTTCATTTTGGCAGTCTATCAGACTGCTATCAGAACCTCCTCAGACCTTATCCCTGCATCTTAACATTCAAACATGATATGCAATAGTTGCTAAGCTACAATATTCATGTAAATGTTGTTATTAACACTATTATTACAATATTATCATGTTTTTTTCTTGTAATTGGTAACTAGAAGGTTGTGTGGATTCAAAGAAATGAAACCTATTTCCTTTCCTTTCCTTTCAAGGTAGCCTCTGTGATTACAAACTGCACCATTTTAATGGCTGAAAAGTTGAAGTTGTAATTGGCCATGTAGGCAATGTTTCCTGAGAGAGGAGGTGATGAGTATGAGTAGGTCCTTTGCCTTTTTGTTAGAGAGATTCCTTAATGGATTCCAGCAGCAAAGACATTCTCAGCCACTGTCCTTTAGCTGTAGCAATAAACTACTAGGTGGCATGATATCAGGATTTCCATTTTATTATTAATATTACTAATCCTTGTGACTACATTGTCTCCTCTGAAAAGGTTTATATTGTTTACATATACTGCTTGCGAGCACTTTCCATTACATCAAATCACAAAATGCTTTTGAGACGCCAGTGTGACGACTTGAAGCGTCTGAACACCAAGGATAAATCTATTCACATGTTTGAAGGGCTACCATTCATTCTTTAGCAGACATCTCCAATCTTGAAATGATGAAATGATGTGAAATGATGGAGAGTCATTTGGTGTTGGTTCACCGTGGAAGCTGCTGGTAGAGGCTCCTAGAAAGGCTGGGAGAGCCTGGAGAGCACTGCAGTGAAACTCTTACATGCCGTTAGGGTATTTCTTTTCTACCATTTCTAACATCCCAACATAGAGTAGAGATCGTTGTTGAACAGCAGAAATAGCCATGCCCATAGGCAAGCAATCATATTTATACCTTTTATTTCTCCTAGACACAAATCATCTCTTTTTAACACTAGGATGAGACTAAAGGCATTTTCTCCTATTTCTCAAATTCAATTAAAGAGAAACCACCACATATAAGCTCACTGTTGATCTCACTGATCAAAACAAGAGATCTCCAAATGATCTTAAACAAGGGTCATTTAACGCTCCTGAATATGTCTCCATGTATGAGACCATGAGATTAGAGAGAAATCTCAAAGAAAAGTTTTCACATCCTGCTGCATTTTCCTATTGAAACCGGGGCAACAGACATAGTAGGAGTTTATTACCATTATATGTATATGTCACATGTTAGCATCTTCTAATTTATCTCATAAAGTCTCAAGAACTGATTCTCTCTGTTATCTCCTCCTTGCTCCCAAGGGGGGTTTATGAAAAACAGATGTAGGTGATCACAAAATGCTACAAAATTGAGATCTTCCCTGTTTCTTAACAGATGAAGAATAGATGACTGAGCAAAATGTTTTTCTTTCTATTACAAAAAGCCTGAGTAATTTTGCAAGTATTGTACCTTAGAGTGCAATAGATTATAGAGCAATGTTTGTGTAGATCACATAGTATTAAGTATATCTATCCACTATGGAGACAGGACAACAGACATGTTTACACTGTACATTCAAGCTTTGGATTATCTGATCCAATGAAGGCCCATCAGTCTGCCTCTGAACTCCACTGTTCAGTCTTTCTCTTTGCCTTTCCCTCACCCTATTTCTCTTTCTGAAATGGTAACCCCACAGGACCACAGTTGGGTCTAATGATAGCTTCAAAGCATTTATTGGCTTTCCTTCATCCACCAGTACTCAGAACCCCACAGCTGCCTTAACCATCTTCAGGATACTGTGGCATCAGACGCCTACCACAGCACACAAACTGATTCCGTAGCACACAAACATACTGTAACATACTGTGTGATATGACTCCTTTTAGGAATGGAAAACAGTAGGAAGAGTAGGGTTGAATAATTGTTGATATAATATAACATGATCCACTGGGTACGAAGGTTATTGTAGAAGGTTTATATATAGTACAGACAAGAAGGGGGTCAGTGGTGGGGGTTGCGCCCATGTGTCTCTATGTGACTATAATTCTGTTTCGTGCGAAAGATTGAGTGGTGATGCCCCAGTTCTGCCACACGACTATTTACATTGTACTTTTTGTTTGCATCTGCTGTTTCATCTGCAGTTTCATTGTAAAACGCCACACTATGAAATCTATCTTACTTCCCTAAATTTCATGTCATCTACTTGACAAAAATGTGGTTGTCAAAACTGTGTTGAAGTCAGTAAATCAGTGTGTCCCTTTGTCGTAAAGCAGATTATTGTCCAGCTCAACAATGGTTAGGAGGAATATTACTGCTGAGGTCCTCCAGCACACCACATGCCGCTGAAACCCAGGCCTTTTAGACTATTACAATTAAAGTAATGCAGTGGGCTCGGACTATGTACTTCCCCCATTTAGCTATTAACAGAGGTTCAAAAGGGTAATGACAGAGCGCAGATGGTGAGAGCTTTGCTTATAGTACAGCATAGCCTATGTAACCCCACTGAAAAGGGGAGTGTTTTAATGAGGAGGAAGGAAGGGTGGAAGGATTGCTGGATCCCTTTGCAGAGGGACATTACCTCTTCATGATCCCCACCCACATCTGAAAAATGCATGGAGATGGCTGCCATTACAGTAACAGTCCACTAGAAGGGGTGTGTGTCTTTATAAATAAAGATTCTGCTCGAGTTTGGACTCCTCACACTGGACAATCCTTCACTATTACCACACCGTGTGGTCTTTCTGAAGAAAATAATGTTGTCAAGTATACACTTCAAAAATTATTTTGACAATATTGTAAAGTGATTGTAGCAAAGAATACATATGTATTCCAGCTAGAAAGTGTAGAGTGTCTCTCTTGTCTCATGTCTAACTTGTCTTTTTTTGTCTTTCCCAGCCAAGTATATTGGCTGCTACATTGATGACATACAGAAAAGAGCACTGAGGGGAGTGTCCTTTTTCGACTACAAAAAAATGACTGTTTTCCGTTGCCAGGACAACTGTGCAGAAAGGTACGATGGTAACAAGCAAAAATAACACACTTATTAAATAGAATCTTTGCTATTCCTCTGCACGTTTCAAGAACTGATATGTTGATCAAATGATCTCGTTGCAACTGTGATCAAAGGTAACATCCTCATTCAGGGTGTTTTCTATTGGGGCTAATACATACAAAACAGTGTATTACGCTTCACTCCTCTAAATTGTCAAAGCAGTTACAGCATTATCCTCTCTCTCTTTTAGCTCTCTGCCTCTCTCCTCCATTTGTCTCCTGTTTCCTGTCTTCCTCTCGCTGCTACCTTACCATCTTTCTCTCGCTCCTTTTCTTCTCCCTGAGGAACACCACGAGCAGCTCTATCGAATGCATTCCATTACACCCATCAGTGATTCACAGAGAGGAGAAGAAGGGGGGTAGAATAGGAGGAGGCGAGAGGAGCTTGTTTTCAACTCTTCCTCTGCTTGCGTCTCTCAGCCTGCCCACTCCCCTCCCAGAGCAGTGGGTTGATAAAAACAGACAAACAAATGAGAGAGAACAGGAGAGGTTTGGGCTGGATTGGCAGCTCAGGGGATTTGTCCTGTGCGAGGGGTGTGTTGGCCTTCTAATTGCATTCAAACAGCCTCTCGGGAGTCAAATCCTTCCTGAGGTGACAGCGGGCTGTCTGTGGGAGAGGAGAGTTATCAGTTATCAAGTATACTGCATTGATTCATAATTGGCTTTGTCCCAGAGCCTCAGAGCATTTATGATTTCCCTCATTCAAACACAAAAAGAGAATTTTGTTAAGACATCATGTTGGCGGGTTTTCTCTTTTCTGAATGATATTCTATGTAGCCCTGGCAGGAGATACTGTAAGGGCGTGTCAAACTCAAGAGCCTAATCCTCCTTTTCCCCCCCATCTTCTCTCTGTCCAGAGGTTACCTATTTGCAGGCCTGGAATTTGGGGCGGAGTGCTACTGTGGCCACAAGATCCAGGCTCCCAATGCTTCAGAGAGTGAATGTAACATGGAGTGTAAGGGCGAGAAGGGCAACTTGTGCGGAGGAGCCAACCGGCTGTCCATCTATAGGTTGGAGCTGAGCCAGGAGTCAGCACGCCGCTGTGAGTCGGCCACTCAACCCCCAACAACAGAGCTCCCCTGGGCTTTACAGAGACCACATGCTGGTCCACATACATTATGTCTGTGTACTGTATTTGAGCTACATAATATGAAACAACTGCACGGACATGGGTTTACTGTAGAATTGACATTATTTACTGAAATACAAAGATGTTATTTTGATACAGAAAATGTAATGGACGGAAAATATTTGGATTAATTTCTACAATTGGGAGCAGGCCAGTTCAGTTGTGTTTAGCTCTTCCTCTTGAGAGCTGTGCTACCTTACGGAGCCCGTCGTGGTCTGTGTTCTAAATACTTGTTGTCTACTACTGGAAAAGGAGGGAAGGGCTGATTAATAAAAGTGGGGAATAGATCTCAGTTCCCCGCTGTAGTGTGAGACCTGTGTGTGAAGTGGTTTGTTTAGACTGGCATCTTGCTGCCAGTCTAATTGTCTATTCCTTTCTGTGTAAAGAAATATATCCGCCTTGCTCTGAGACTTAAGCAAGTCCAGGTCCCTCGAAGAGGGGGAATGTGCACATCCT
Source organism: Monocentris japonica (assembly GCA_900323365.1). Taxonomy (NCBI): domain Eukaryota; kingdom Metazoa; phylum Chordata; class Actinopteri; order Trachichthyiformes; family Monocentridae; genus Monocentris; species Monocentris japonica. The sequence continues at coordinate 19,949 of OOFE01012913.1, read as the reverse complement.
CAACACCTCCCTCCTCTTCCCTTTACTCTCCTTTTCTCTCAGCTTTCCACCCATCCATTAAACTGAGTAATAATGTGATAATGTGGGAGTGGTGAGACAAGCAAGTGTTTGATCGTTCATTCTATAGCTTATATATTTAAACAACTCTTGAATCCAGTTCAGTCTAGTTTGTTTACCGTGGAGCAACATGAAACATCATTGTTTGGTTATTGTTTTCATTTCTGCTTTTTCTTCTCCTTTTTTCCTCCTTTTCTCTGCTGAGCACAGCTGTTAATGTCTGTGTGTTCGCTTGACCCTGATCTCTGTCATGTGAGACCTGCTGAGTGCATCAAAGTGGAAATGGATCTTAGTTGGATCTTGGTTTGCCACGAACAAACCACTATCATCACATGATGTTGTCAGTAAAATAGTGCTGCTGTGATACCTCTGTCTGCAGCTGAAAATGTAAAGAAGATACCAATGTACTCAGGAAAAACTCCTTTGGGAGCCCAAAGCTTTATTCCCTTTGCCCCATTCTTTGACACTCCATCAGTTAGTGAAGCAGAAAGATAACATTTGGTCTGCAAACATACTTTGATTTCACTCAGCTGAATATTTGCATCAGTGATCCATTACTTTGCTTCTCAAGACCGTGAGTGTGATATATGGTTAGGTGCTTCATGTGTGCTAGTCAAGGGAGCACCAATGAGGCATTTTATAACCAAAGAAAGAAGACGTACCTTATGTGAGAGTGAGGAAGAGGAAAAGACACAGCTTGCATGTACTGTAGATGTACTGTAGGGATATAAAGAAATAAATGGACATGCAGCATGAAAAAAACAGCAGGAGAGAAAAATGGCAAATATAGATACACACAGGCGTACAGTTCCTCTCTTGGCTTGCAGCTTTCTTTTAATGCCTGTTAGCACTGATAAGTTATTAATGCTTACGGTTTCACAGTCTGTTGACATCTAGATATGTGAATGTCAGCATGGCTGACATTTCACAGGCTAACAAAAATATAAAATGGATGTTTAGATTTTTTTCATCTAAAATGCTTGCTTAGAATAAGTGTATACCCTGATACATTTTTGGACAATTCTTTCTACTTCATCTTTCACCACCTTTAGTGGTGAGACAACATGATCTCTCACTGTGTTGGTACATAGTACATAGTGTTGACTTCACAGGATGACTTCACTCTTCTTTACTACTGTAATATATGGCCCATGTCAGTCCAGAGGGAGAACCTGGTGCTATAGGTCTTCAACATAGTGCAGGAATGTGAGCACCTCGCTGCTTTTGGCTCAGTCCACTGCCAGGTCATGGCCTCAGTAGACCAGGGGACAGTTCCAGTGGGACCTCTCAATCAGGGGTCAAGGAAAGAGGCCAAGCTAATGAAAGCTGTGCTCAGTAACTCTAAAAGATGATATAGTGATTTTCTGCTGGTGTCTAGCATTCTGGTATGTTCTATCTGTTTCAGATGGGAGCGCCATATTCAAGGGGTGCTTCCACAGGCCTGACAATGTCACTTTGGCACTTCCTATCAGTGCAGTCATCCAAAACATGTCTGTGGACAAGTGTGTGGATATGTGCACAGAGAAGGTGAGGGGGTTGTGGATGTGTGTGCTCATGCATGCATGTGTTTGTGCATGTGGGTGCATCTGAGTCTCTAACGGCGCTCTCCTCTCCCTGTTTTTCAGGAGCAGTCTCTGGCGGTCCTGGCTGGAGATCGATGTCACTGTGGCTTCCCGACCCCTCACTTCTCCCTTCATGAGCTGGAGGATGAGGACATGTGCCTTCACCACTGCTATGGGGAAGAGTTTGAGAGCTGTGGGAGTGACGAGTACTTTGTGGTGTACCAGACACAGGTTCAAGGTAAGTTTTGGTGGCTCATTTCCATCCTCAAGCAGTGTTCAATATTCTTATTGAACACAGAGCATATATTGGGCATACCCCACACTGCATATGCACACACGTTCAAATTCATGTAGTGGTGTATCTAGTGTGGGTAGGTGAGAGCATACTGAACACTTGTAGGTATATCATTTACCCTGTGTTTAAAGTTTCATTCTGACTGCCAATAACACATATAACCTTTTCTGCCAGGGCATTCCCCCTTCAGACGAAAGGTCTTTTGTCATTAGTCCTCTTCCTTACATGTTGAAATTATGTTTTTACAAAGCAGGAACAGAGTAACAGAGCCATTTACAGTAACAGAGCTATTTACAGTTCAAATAATTAACCCTTAACTGAAAAACTACAGCTGGTTGTCTTCATTCTCTGTTTCTCTCACAAGTGGCTTTCAGAAAGGCCTTCTGTGTATTTGACCTAGAACTATTATAATTTACTTGACTATTATTATTTTAAACAGCTATGGTCAAACCTTTAAGATAAGTAGAAAATTCAAGGAAATAGGATCATGATAATGTGGTCAGTGCGGATCAAATATCGATCATGGTAATCTATCCATCATCAATCATTCATGAAAGAACTATTAGTTGAGCAGACCGGGGCCAAAAAGAGAGGCATGCAGGTAGCAAATGGTAGCAGAAGTAGCTATGGTCCAAGCTGGACAACAGTGAGGGTCGGACTACCCAAACATGACTGTCTGTCTCTATTTTTAATGCTCTCACTCCCTCGCTTTCCATCAGTTGTGATTGTGATTGTCCGTGTCGCTAGCTAACTGCCATCGCCCATCCCCGCACTAATAGTGCTTCATTGTGGCTTAAGTAGCCTTTATTTAAGAGAAAATTACTTTTATCAAAACTTGTTATACCTTTCTTTGCCTCTCCTTTCCTCATCTTCTCTTCTTCTCCTTCTCCACTGAGCACCAGAAAGTTTTGTCCTTTTTACATGATTTATTTTTCTCACTTTCTCTCACTTGTTTTGATGTTATGTCACCGGTCCCCCCACAAACACAGCAGACATTCCCATACATGATGACTTGATTGCCTAGCAGCATGTAGTAGGCGTATCTCGTTTTGAACGTTGCCACCATATTTAATTATTAGTGAGTGGTTGTATGTGTGATTTTGCTAATGACTATTTTTGTATTTCGTATGGGGTACTTGTTTTTTTTTTTCTTCTTGATTTGGCGCCCATGGCAACCGCCTACATGGCCTATGCCTTGGGCTGGCCCTGCAAATACGCAAATATTAAGATGAATATAAGCTTATAGAAGCTAGAATTATTAAGAGTAATAGATTATTGACAGCCCTATCATTCATCCCCCTTTTGGAAGAGCCTGTCTGTTTTTTATCAAGTTTTTTTATCATCAGTATGGTATTTTTTCAGTTATTATGAAGGTAAAAAAATTATTTATATAGCCTGTTGTCCTTTATGTATTGACCCTCAGATAACCGCTGCATGGACCGGCACTTCCTGCCCACTCGCTCCAAGCAGCTGCTGGCCCTGGCCAGCTTCCCTGGAGCTGGCAACACCTGGGCTCGGCACCTCATAGAGCTTGCCACTGGCTTCTACACTGGGAGCTATTACTTTGATGGCTCGCTATATAATAAAGGTAGGCATCAACACTGAATAGACATGATGCACAAACATATACACCGATCAATACTTCCTTGTGAATTATTCATTTGTTGTGGGATTTCATCATTCTGCAGGATTTAAAGGGGAACGAGACCACTGGCGGAGTGGGAGGACTATCTGCATTAAAACACATGAGAGTGGCAAGAAGGAGATCGAAGCCTTCGACTCCAGCATCCTCATGATCCGTAACCCCTACAAGGCCCTCATGGCGGAATTTAACCGCAAATACGGCGGCCACATTGGATTTGCCTCCCAGGCCCACTGGAGAGGGAAAGGTGAAAGCTTTGTTCCAATTACTCTCTGTTAATTTTACCTAAATCAAATCACTTTATTTTTTCAAGATTGTCTTGGTGGTTTTAACCTTATTAACCAATGTGGCCTTAACTGCCTGACATCGGGCAGAAAATATGTCTGTGTTCAGGAGAAACAAGAAATGAAACGATTACTAACCACAGTTTTAAAGAAGTCTCAATCTGCTGCGTGTTGTGGGCTGTGTCACCAGATATACCCACCTTGCTCCTCAACCTCTCTTGCTACAGTCAATTCGAGAGAGCAGCACATGCACAAAAAGGAATTCTCAATAGAAAATTCTCCCTTCAATAATGATTGGACATTGGAAGCTGCTGGCACTTGGACATGACACATTTCTGTGCGTAGGTCGCTGTTGTGCATGCAAAAGTATCAGAGAAACTTTAACAGCGGCTAGGTTTAAGACATCCATCCTAAATCAGGAGTCTGTGATGGATTTCTAAAGTACCTAATAGCTGACCAATCAATTTATATTGTTTTTAGGGCAGTTCCATATGCAGTAATTGTGCACCATACTTCCCTTATCCTTTTTTCCATTTTGTTGTGCAGTGAATTTGGACATTTCGTCCTGCACCTAGTGCGTCTATCCTGTATTGTGCAATCATTTTGTGATGTGTCAGCATCAGTTACCCACGTCAGATTCCTTGTGCACCTAGCCCTAACCCTTGGTGGATAAAAGAGATTCTGATAAAGCATGATTGAGATAATACAGGATGTGCAAAACTTTGGTCAAGTAGCTCTTTGACATTGAAAATAAGACCAGATTTTGTGTCTGTTGCTATGACATCTTCATATTTCTCCTATATACCCCCTTTCCAAGTGCATCCACCCACCCACCAAAGTGTGTTTCAGTAACCATAGCAACTGGTCTTGTCTTATCTCCCTATCTTCTCTCTGACTTCCTCTGTGGTTAAATCGATTTTCCTGAGGCTGGAGAGATGCCGACCCAGCAGTTGTCTGTCTCTTTGTGAAAACATCAGCACATTTGGCCTGCCATTTCCAATGATTGTTTATTCTTTTTTTTTGGTGTAGAGATGATGTGATGACATAAGTAAGAGGAAGGGTTTTTGACAGCTGCCACTTCTAATATGGAGAGAGGCTTCACTTTGTGAGTCAGCATGACATTGTGTAAGGGGCCCCAGCTGAATGGCTTTGATGCACTCACCTCTGTCAAGGGAGAACGTGGGGCACAGATGATGTCTGTCTACTGATGTCTCTCAATGTAGCCCATAATATCAATCCAGGCAAACAGAACTTGTTTTGCAGAGCATGTTATATTCCAATGCATTATCCATTGTTTTTATTAGCTGTTAGATTTTGTTGAAGGCTCTTACATAAACATCTACATTATTGTGTCCTCTGCTAATGTAAGATCATAAGTATTTCAGCTCCATTTCATATTCACTAACAGAACAGAACGTTTGGGAAGAGAGTTCCAGTTTCTTTTGAAAGCCTGATGGCAAGGAGAACAGTGTGACAGGCTTGTTCAGAGATGCAGTCTCTCCGCCTCTCTATAAAACTGGTCATGCTTTCAGATTCACTGTATAATATTCTGCTCTCCATGGCACTAAAGCTTCCTCCCTCATTGGTTTCTCAGACAGCACTGCTAACTCAGCAGGCCTTAAACTTTAACAACTCCCTCTCCTAATAGTAAAAATACTTGCTAATGCAGCACAGCTCTTGCCAGCAACTGCTTGGGCCAGTGGATTATCAATGAATGAAATGTTGCATGGAAAAGATATTCCAAAAGTCACCATGTCTCAGAAAGGACTTTATGGGCAATGACAATAATCAGTGAATTGCTCCAGACCTCTCAAATAAATGACGTCAGTGTTTGATTATTCTGACTCACTTCCCCTGAGATTTGATTCTCTGCGCCAAAGCCATTTTAATTTATTTTATCTCCGTATGTCATTCATACACTTTGTTGGTATACCAGTGTCGTCCTTGGTGGGTTTTGTTTTGTTGAGTTCAGTTTGTTCTTCAGCCAGAAGAGAGGAGTGGTTACTCTGTCTGCCAGATTTAATTGCCCACCAGAGTATGGGCTTTGTCTGCCTCCCACAACTCACTGTTGATTCATGTTCTGGGCTCTCTTTTGTTTTACAGAGTGGCCTGAGTTTGTGAAGAACTATGCCCCTTGGTGGGCTTCACACACCTTGGACTGGCTGCGTTATGGGAAGAACGTCCACGTGGTTCACTTCGAGGATCTGAAGAGGGACTTGTTCTCCCAGCTGAAGGGAATGGTCCTGTTTCTGGGTATGGGGGTTTCTGAGGACCGGCTACTCTGTGTAGAGGGCCAGAAGGATGGCAACTTCAAACGGTCAGGGCTGCGTAAGCTTGAATATGACCCCTACACTCCTGAAATGCGTGCTAACATCAATGAACTGATCAGGACAGTAGATGTTGCCCTCAAGAAAAGGAAGATGCCTGGGGTTCCAGAGGACTATATGCCAAGATGATATATGTGGCCCCTTCTTTTTCCCTCTTTTTTGCTCTTTTTTATCGACTATTCTTTGTCCTGGCTCTTCACATTTTCTTGTAGGATTACATGACTGTCATCATTTTTTTTGTTTGTTTTAAAAAAAAAAAAAAATTCATTAAGTAACACTATATGTACAGTATGAAGAAATTAGTCTCTCTTCCTTGCCATTTTCCATTGTTTTCATATTTGACATTTTATGATTAACATAGACAACAACAACTTCATACTACACATCGTTTTAGGAGTGGCAGTTGTTGTAATTGGGGAGGTCTGTTATGGACTTTGGCTGGGAACATGAATGAGAAGCACTTCTATTACTGCTCTATGCACATGTACTGTATAGGGATGTGTACATGCCTTAACATGAAGAAGCAACAGTAGCTGTGACTTGATTCAGATGCACATCTGAGTTATATGCTAGGTTATTTACTGCTTGATCCAAAAGGTATGATAAAACACTACAAAGGGTGTTATATGAGCGTATTTTTATGCAGAATATAAATAATGATTATGAAAAATGGTCTGCTGCTATCACAGATATAAAGAACAATACTCTTTTGTACATGAAATAAGGTTCACTGTAAACTTAAAACTCTAATATTCAGCCTTTTGTTAGATAGAAAAAATGCAATATGCAGCCTCTAGCTTAACCTGATGATGGATATTGTTTCCAAGTTATTGTAAGTTATTGAACTTACAGTATAAAATAGAAATGATCAGCTTTTCAGTGATGAAGAGGTAAATAACTCTTGTCTTCTCACAATTTCAGACACAAGAAGGTGAATAATCCCTCTTGACAGCACTGTAACAGGGGTGAGTCAAGGAGAGAAGATGATTTATCTCTGCAGCATTTATCTTATTTCTGGTGTGCAGTGCACATGTTGAGTAATTTAGTTGTTTTCTTAACACTGGACTAACTGCAGAAATCCAAAAAGCATTTCACTGTGCAACACTTGCCCCAAAGAAACTGAGGAATTAGGCATTATATTCTAATGTGTGCTACAGATTAGATGGGATGTTACCTCTAGTAGTAGTGGTCATTTCTTTTGTTTCAGTTGCTTATACCGAATGTGAAAAACTACATCATTTCTGTTAATTGCTTTATTGTAACACAAGCTAAACAAAAGTTTAAGCCAGTGATACTTTTTATCTCCATAGTTCAAAAAAATCTCAACAGTGCACAAAATTGTGAAGCATTTCATTCAGATTTTGTATAAGTAGCACGTCTTAATGCCATCTTCAATGTGCTATGCCATATGCTTAAAAAACATCGGTGGCTGAGAGCCATGGAAGACGAAATGACTTCCATATTCTGTATACCATATATGTATATTTTTATAATGTGTGAAAAAGCATAAAACATATTTGTAATGCAAGAAGCAAATGGGAGAAGTTGTTTCTATTTTTGACACATGCTTTAACCTTTAGTGACTCTTGCTTTCATTGACAAGCTGGCACTTTCTGAATATGGGTGTCACATTTGAATGTATTTTCTATGGAATGAATGTAATGTGATGAGGCGCAATAAATAAGTAAACACAATTATGTACTATGAGCTACAGTTTTTACAAATTATCATGCAATCTCAAAGAAATGTTGCATAACAAGTGGAAGTAGTAAAAAGTAATGACTGTCCATCCTTTGTTGTTCAAAAGAAAAACATAATATTGCATAATATCCTGTTATTAAATGGATCAGTCCCTCCAGGACTTTTGTGATTGCAATAGTTAATGTAAATTCGCCAATCCCTGCAGTATTTTCAAGAACTTCCAATTTTGAAAAAATTACCACAGTTGTTCTGCATGAAATGGTCAAAATAATAGAGCTTGTAATGTTGGCCAATCATCCCAGTAGTCCAATCAAACCGTATGTCAACAAATTATGTCTACCGTGGCCTTCTTACAGTACAGCCAACTACTTCAGAGCTTTAGAGAGGGTAGTGATGGAGAATGAGTCAGAAGATTTGAGAGCACTGTTATTTTACCTGCACTATTATAATTTCCATTCATCCTGATCTGTTAGTCAGAAGAAACTCTACCTCAAACATAAATGGACGCTTTTGAAATGAATCTATACAGTTTTATATTCATGGAACTTCTTCAAACGGACGGATTTTATTTGGTGCTTCCTGTGCTGATGTTGAGTTGAAGGTATATTAAGGCTGGAATCCAAGCGCAGTATTTTTCTTTGTTGTAACTTTGAGCCCATGTTATTTTCTGTTCCAAAAAATAATAAAGAATGAACACTCAAGTATAACAGGAAGTGATTATATCTCTTTCTTAATGGGAGGTAATTATAAAAATCTAATTATCTGGTATCTCTTTAGTGCCACTTAGTATTATTTTTCCTTGACATGGGAGTTGTACCAATTTCCGCAATTTTACACCACCTAATACTAAAATTGCATTGGAGTTTTTGATTAAACCTGCCACAAGTATCTTTGGTCGCAATAATAAAAAAAATCCTCAAAATCCTGGAGGGACTGTTAATAATGTAACTGCAGTGTCTATTTTCAGTTGTACGCCCCATACTTGTGAAGACATTGTGTATACCTTGCTACTAACCCTAACTTTACCTCTCACCACTACATTAACATTAAACTTTCTCCAATCTCCAATTGTGTCCTTAAACGAGACCCCTAATCTCAAAAATAGGACAATCGCCAGCAAGAAAAGCACAGAACACAAACAAACATGTATGCAAACACAGATTTTGCAGTGCAACAAAGTAATGAAATAACCTTCCCAGAGGAGGAATATAATACATTGCACAACTCTGTATGATTCTATCCATCTGTTTTAAGTTTCATTCTGACTCACTGCCAATAACTCATAAAACCTCTTTTGCCAGGGCATTCCCTTTGCTCCAGTGACGTGGGCTGTCTTAACCTCCAACATTTTGACATAACTAAAACCACAGGCCGCCCTCAGACCAAAGGTCTTTTGTCATTAGTCCTCTTCCTTACATGTTGAAATTATGTCGCTTCTAAGCAGGAAGTGACTAACACAACTCACATAATATATATATACACAGATCCATTTCAAAGGTTTATTGTGTTGAGTAACACAGCAAATATTAAGCATATCTTTTTGTGCAAATTACACCTTTAGGACTAGAATAATATTGACTCTTGTTATGTTGTTATGTTATAGTCTAGTGGAAAAAGATCATACTAGCGTGTATATGCGTTTATTACTGCTGGTCAGTTAGCAATTTCAATTAAATAACCGAGGCTGTTCAATCTCACGTACTCCAAAATGAACAGGCTTGTGTTCACTTTTTTGACTGGAAATCACTTTACAGAAGAAATATCCAAGTCTAATGCAGTTTTCTAATGCAGTGCATTGCCTACATTCCCATTTTCTGAGTTTTACTTCACTTCAGTTGTGAAACTGTAAAGCAGAACTTGCATATCCCATGATCATTGAATACATTACAAATAAAGACATTTTGACAGATTATAGAACAAAAAACTATTAATCCTCCTCATCAAACTAAAGTGAACATTGTATTTTAGCTCTAAAGGTTGTCCATCCATCTACAGCTTTGAAGGTGTCTAATGAACTTAGCCTTACTTCTGTCACCAGATGTAAACAGTCATATCATCATTTGGATTCATTCATTCACTGGATAGGTGCTGCACATTCATGAAAAATAAGACTTGATGAAATGAATATCCCCTTAGACTATAAATTAAAGAGCAGATTGTTTAATCTTTAATTCAGAAAATACTGAGAGAACATGATATATTGACATCTATTGTATCAGTGACATCCACTGTACAATTCTCAAAAATGAAATCACAAAAACACAGATTCATTCAATGCACAATTGTTGTCAACTGATTATAATTGCTGGGTTTGTAATATTTGAACCTCTGTACACTCAATAAGGCTGTACTAGCACTAGTACTAGTACACTCACACATAAAAACCTGTGTGATGCCAGCTATCTTTCCTCTTTTCAAATGCATTTAGGGGTTCATTTCCTATTGTCATTACTGTAAGCAGCCACTGAGAGTGAAACATTCTGCAAAATACCAATATTGATCACATTTTTGGCTCATTTCCTTCATTGAGTGCTTTTCATTATCCTCGGGTCATTTCCTATTGGATGGACTTGTGTTTATCGTTTGGGTTCAGGGGTCAATGAAAGCACCCATTAGGTTAGTAAGAGGTGTTGTTGAATTAAAGGAAATTTTTGCAACAATTAATTCCATTGCAAAGCCGGCCCGATGGATCCTGTTGTGTGTGTTTATTCAATTGCTACCATACTAATGATGTTGCTAGCAGATGCCAACTTGTATAAACCCACTGCCAGATCTAAAAGTCTTTGCCTGAAAAGCTATTTTGCTGCACAAAGCAAATATTGCTAAATTCACAATGGTGGAGAGTAAATTATGGAGAAATGGTAGAAATGACAGAAATTAAAAAAACTCAATTATACTTTTACTCAGGCGTGGAAAGAGAACTAAGTAGAAGTGGTGCTACTTTGCTGAATTAGAGGTAAAATTACTGGTGTAAAAATCTATTTTACAAAAGAGAATATTGTTAGATGTGATTGTTTCCATGCAGTTCTAAAGGCTGAAAAGACAGAGTGCAAAATAGATTCTTTTAATTGAAAATAAAGCAAAACTCTTTACAAAATAAAGCCAGATTGCTCTTCTCTTGTCTGATTGACCTCACTGCTAATGGCTCCATAACTGTTGTAATGGATATATTTAAAATGTAGCATAGTACATTACTTCAGTTAAGTAAAAGTAAAATTACTGATTAAAACAAAGTACACAAAAAGCTACTCAATTACAGTAACAAGAATAATAGTAATTAGTTACTTCCAACCTTCCTTTTACGTCAATAAATGAATTAAGAAATCCACCTTGGCCAGATTGTATATGCCTTGTGGTCTACAACTACATATTTCTTTAAGTGTATTTCTTTCTATGTGCTGCACTGTGTTTTGCCTGTGAAGCTTTCCACAGGAGCCATTTTGAAAACTACTCTTTAGATGGATGAGCTCCCTCTCACATTACAAAAGTTTTCAGACAGAAATGGAAGAAAAGCTAAGAACACATATGTATGTTAATTTCAGCAATGTATTGAAATATAAAGTTCTCCAACTGCATTACTAGTTTGCAAGCAGCTTTCTCTCCTACAGCCTAATCCTGCCGCCAATGGAAGAAGCATGACTGAAAGCATAGAATGAATCTGAGTGCCCTGGGATGAATGATAGTGTTAATTTCTGGTATATGTAAGAAGGAACATATCAGCATTGATGACAAACAAGCACAGTGAATCTTCAGAGGAGAGTCTGAGACCCCTAGATGTGCGTAGACACTCTACCGTCCATAGAGCTGGACCTGGAGAGGTATCGGCTGATGGTGCGGCCCTCCTCGCCCATTGCATTTTCCATCTTAGAGAGCACAGAATTCTTGAACTTCTGCTTGAAGTCATTGCCCATGAAAACATAGAGCACTGGGTTCAGGAAACTGTTTGCTGCAGCCACAGATGTGCCTACTTTGAGTCCAATAGTTAACATGTCCTGGTTGTAGTTTTGGTGGTTCAGCTCAAGTAGGACAAAGACATGGTAAGGCAGCCAACAGAGGAAGAAAGTGGCAATGAGGGCAGTCATGACTTTGAAGGGCTTGGAGGATTTGGTCATGTTGTTGGTTCGAAGTCTCAGGATAATGACAGAGTAGCAGATGATGATGATAAAGAACGGGACGATAAACCCCCCTAGGAAGCGGCTTACTGCGATTGTCTTGTGGCTGTGTTGGTCCAACGTATAATTGTTGAAGCAAATGGTCTTCCCTAGATGGCTAATAATGTCCCGAAAAATCACAGAGGGAATGCTTAATGCAACGGAGATGACCCAGGCTAAGACAACAACCGTACTGGCCTTTCTAATAGTGCGGTGGTTCTGGGCCCAAACCGGACACATGACCAAAACACAGCGGTCAACACTGATAATGACCAGGAGGAAGATGCTGCTGAACATGTTGAGGAACATAGCAAAGGAGGTGAACTTGCACATGAAGAGCCCAAAGATCCAGTCACCCATTGCCATGTGGGTGATGCTAAATGGGAGACAGGCACAAAATATGAAGTCGGAGATCGCAAGGCTAAGATACCATGTGGTGTTGACCGTCTTCTTCATCTTAAAGCCAGAAATCCAGATGACCACCCCATTCCCACAGAACCCCAGCAGAAAAATGACCACATTGACCACCAGCAAAGAGGCACATGAGACTTCCTGAAAGCACGCTGAATTGTGCTTGAAAACTGCTTCCTCGTAGGGGGTAACGTTCTCATAACTGTAACTGCTGTTGTCCCAAGCGTCAAAGTCATACGTAATGTCATAATCATCCATTGTGGTTTGAGTACCAGCATTCAAATCCCTGTGAAAAAAGAAAAAGTTTAAAATGACAAGCCAACAGTCCCAGAAGGTGAACTTGTATAGGATCTAATTCCCCCACAGGGATCATTAAAGTTTCATGCAATGTAATATCAATTAACTAAAAGTTGAATTAAAAATTAAACAATAGCATACCGATCCACTGCTGTTGACTTGTCGCTGTCCAGAGCCGATTGTCAACAAAGCTGTGCTGCTTCAAAGACGTAATACCAATATGTCCCATGTGTTTGCCAATCAGTTGACTGAGCAGTTTCTCAACATTTCCATCCTCTGAATACTTTCACTACTGCATTTTGATGACTGGCCTCTCAAAGACATTGTTTGAAGAATGGTTTCTAAGATGTTTCCTATTGTTTTGTAGCCAACAGTGGATTGATGATGTTAGTCACTCACTCATGAAACTAACACCGTAATATTTTACTAATACCGGCAGATTTTCTTAATAATCTTTTATACAGTTTTACACCAAAATCAAGCTCAATCACCAAAATCAGTCATTCCCATTTGAGCACATTCCCAATTAACAAAAAACAAGAATTTTTGCCAATGAAAAGCATTTTGAGGGTTCTGGTCTGTGAGATAGGAAAGTCTCTTCTTGGTTGTCCAAATACAACCCCTCTCTCAGTTTTGTGACATAGCTCTGATAGCTCTCTCTCTGGGAATTGATAACCTCCCTTTTCCCTGCCAGATGTGTATGTGTATGATTGGCCAGAGGCAACTGTTCAAGGCAGACAGCTCCACAGAGAAGGGTAAGGCGTATGAGAACACACTGCTGTTTTTCTCCGCTGTGATCTGGAGAGCCATAGGTGAATGGGTGATTTTAACTTGATATTTCAACCCCTGCTTTAGAAGGAGAAGGTGACTCAGATAACACCCAAAAGCAGCAGCTGTCCTAAAAGCAAGGGAGAGCAAACCACTCTGCCATCATTCTCACTTACCCTGGCCAGCTCTCTTGGGTTGTCCTGCTTTATATAGTTATTATTCTGCAGGCAGATGGATCCATTAATGGTGCACTGCACTTGTCTTGACAAAAGGGGTGAGGGGTAGCAAGAGTATCTGCCAGGAATAGAGAAGATATTGCTGGAATGAGGTGGAAAACAGTGATCTTAGATTAGATTCAATACTGACAGAGAAAAAGGTTTCATGAATCAAAATAAAACCTACCTTAACTTGTGTTAGAGCAAATAAAATAAGATGAAAACACTCCAGTGAGGAAAAGTGCAGCTTATTTGTAACATTCCCCGTGAGTATACTTACTCTGTGCTTCAGATCACAGCTGAGAAAAAATAGCATGAGGAGATGCCCAAATTATGGGAAAACACTGCATCCAATGTTGTTAGGCAGCTACCTAACAGATCTTGGTCCATCTTGAAAGCAAATTACAAGCTCTCACCTCCACACAGTATTTGTGTGATATTGTGATTACATTATGTTACTGGGTTCTGGCTCTGATATATACACTAAACATACATATCACAATACAAATACACATTGCTAATTATTGTAGGTTATGAACATGAGCATGTCGCAACACACCCCACTTTCTATTTATTGAGGTTTTAAGGAAGCAAAAAATCTCTCATAAAGAATTCTCCTCTGTGATAAACGATGCAATATGTAGAGGTTTTGTGTGTGTGTGTGTGTGTGTGTGTTAATAGACAATAAGCTCTAGTCATATATCATTTATCTTCTGTCTTCAAGATATTGCATTACATGTAATCATATTTTATGATTTTTTTTTACCTAGACAGGCATTTTTCACCCCCACACAACACTCATCTGCAATAATGTAATTGTCTTCTGGGTCTTACTTATATGTCCTACAGTGCTTCAAAACACTAAGATGTTGTTCAGCTCCAAAGCCCTAAAGCTAATCTGAAAAGTGATATTTGCAAGCAGCCTAAAGTTAAACAGAATTAGAGGAGTACTGTTGAGATTTAAAATACAAATCATGTTCTCTGAAACACCAAAAGGGTTTGTTAAACCGTTCATGTACTGTTTGTAAGATCATTACTGTGCTGCCTGGGAACCAGACTAAATACCAAAGATGGAAAAGCTCCTAATGATGTTCAGAGTACTTCTAACATCAAGAATTCAACGAATGCAGCGTTGTTCGAGTTTGTGTTGTTCACTCACACGTAGCACACACATCATAACATTGCCCCGGGGCTAAGGCCTGGTCACAGATCAGTGTCCTGTCATGAGGCGTGTTATTAGAGATCAAAAATCACACCAAACAAGAATGATTACTCCAATTTAAGTACTGCAGTTTATTCCAAATACTGCAAATTATATTTCTATTCTTTTTTTAAATGTGAGACCAGCATACAAGATCCTTTTCTTGGCATTTTGCCCTTATCTGACAGTCAGCAGTAGAGAAAGACAGGAAAGAGCGGGTGAGAGGAAGGATGACATGTGACATAGGTTCCAGGCCAGATTCGAACCAGGACGTTATGGCCACACGGTATGTGTCTTAGACCACTGAGACACCAGGAAATTTTTCTTAACATGACATATTTTTCTTTTGATTTTCCTCAAATATCTTAATGTTCTCTTGACTATTATGATGAAGAGGCAATTTCATGGCTGGCTTGGAAAACAAGCTCGTGCAGGTAAATCATGAACCAGATGCGACTGTTTGGTAAATTAGGAAATATTCCACTGCATGCTGACCTGACCTACAGTACTTCAGCAAAGTCACTTTAGCCAAGGAGGACACAGAGTCCTGCTGGTATCCTGCAGCTTAGATTTCCTAACGAAGACATAGGCTATAAATAATCAAACATAACACACACAATAGCCAGATAGTCTTTCCCTGGGAAATGCCCAGCAAGCCTTTTGAGGAAGCTTGGCTTCCCGCTTAACACTGTGTATGTACAAGTAACTTGGAATAAAACAAGTTCGTTTTCTACTTTTACTCAAATCCATCTGCTTAAGGTGCCGTTAAGTTAGCCAAACTCTCTGTGTTGACTTCAGCAATAAAGTGATTTAAGGTGCCAATCAAAATGTACTTAAAAGTACAAAGTAATAAAAATAGTCTCTACTAGCTTTTAATGCAGTTAAAGTGGTATTTTGCAACTTTTGATATCCTTAAAAGATGCAGTACAGTGAGACTAAATAATCAGACCAAAATCCTGATGGACAAAATTGAAGTTGTGCAGTACTACATGTGCTCTTATTGTCATATACAGTATAATGTACTTCATTTGTGGAGTGTAGAGCAATCCATTGTGGTACTACATTCACTGTCATTGATGATCATGTTAAAACATACACAGGCACCATTCATCCTGCATAGCTCAATAGATAAATGCATCACACTGGCAATCCTTACGTCTGCACAGTAAATAGGGAGACCGCCCTTCAGCCAAGGACCCGGTTCAAGCACTCGTGTTGACAAGCATCCGTCCTGCTGAAATGTCCTTGAGCAAGACATCGAATCCTGCAGGGGTTATAAAGTAAATCCAAGGTTAGGGAAAAGTGTAGGGTGGAGTAAGCAAGAACTTGTTACTATTGTCAGTAGTAACAATAGGCCCCCTAAAAATGAAATTAACACAGAAACTGTATTTATTTTTAACTCCTTTCTCCTTGTGCACAGGAGAGCACCAAGAGTCATGCATTGGCTTTTACCAGGAACCACACTGCACATACAAGGATCCTCCTGTTCAAGCAGCAGAACCTTCAAATGTGTTAACTAACTGTTTTTTTTCCAGAGAGCCCCATCTCGGGACGCAATAACCTGAGAGAATCAACCACAACATGTAAAGCTCACTTTCAAGTTGCCTTACTACCTTGGGTGAAATGAGATCTAAGCTTCAATTAACTTTTCAAACTGCAAACTCTTGAAGAATGAATCTTTGGTGCAGTTTTAATCTTTCCATATTTCAAAATAAGTATTATGAAGCAAAACATAAGTCTAAAAACAACTTGTTACCAGTGTAATTACACAGAGTATATTTATAATGGATTATGGATGGAACACTACAGTGCTATAAGAAATCCAACTATAGTTTATAGAACTATTATTAACCTTATGTCACCTTCTTTCCACTGATTTCCCCTCTCTGTTCATTCTATTGAGTCTACTTGAGTCTAAATATTTTCAGTGTTGCTCCTTCACTCTTATTTTATTTATTTTCCTAACACATTTATTTCTATTGTTCTATTGTTCTATCATCTAAATATTGTAAGGGCACCAAGGCCTTGACCTTTGCACTCCTCATTTTTTGTGATATAGGAATTGAAGCTTATTCTGCTGATGCGTTACTCTGTGGATAAGAGTGTCAGCTAAATGGCGCTTTGGGGTTAGGGTTAGGGGAGGGTGCTCTCAGGATAAATCTCAACATCTGGCGAAGCAATCGTTGAGTCATTGGCATTGATAAACAACCCTATTAACCCCCCGCAGATATATTATAGTCATGTTGTACTATGGGACAGTAAAAATCTTACTTGCCTGACAGGAAGAAAGATTATACCTCTACAACTGCCTCTTCTTCAACCCTCCTTTATTGTTTCTCGGGTGATACATTTTATTATGGAGCCAAATAAACCACTTTTCAACTTTTCCCAAATTGCAGGAAAAGGTTGTTCATTTCTACTAATCTGATTGGTACCCTGTTTCAACTTGGTTGTGTCTCAAACGCACACACTGGCTCACTCCCTTTGCCCTTGTGCAAAGCTCAGCCAACGTACAAAGTACAACGGTGTTTCCTGACTGAAAGAGTACAATGATGAATATTGGATCTAAATATCTACAGGATAGGAGGCTAATTATTTCTGTATAACCTCCGACATCAAGACTTCATCTAAATCCGCTGTTTTTGTTAGCATGATGGTTTAGAGAGTGGACAGTGCTGGAGATTAGGGTGAACGCTGGGGCAGGATTTAAATTACCTCTAAGACAAAAGCCAAAGAAAACCCTTTGGTCTCTAAATCCAGTTACTCAACTCCACCTAAGAACGTTTACAGTGCATAGACAGCAATGCTCCTCCATTAGCAGACAGCACATAGAAGCATAAATGCTCATTGATTTCAGCAACATGTGACTTCATTTATGTCAAGTTTCAACCTTAACCATCTCTTGATACCAATCAACCTCTCTGTACTGCTATCAAGCTTTTTTAAAACCTCCAAAAAGCTGTCAACTGGCTGGCGATGCCACATTCATGATTATTCTTTCAATCAGGGCTCGTCTTTCTCCCCCAGTGTGATGGAGTGCTCTCGTCTTGGAATCAGGTTCCAGTCCTGACAGATAGTGTGCCTTGTGGATTGTATTTTAAAGTAACTTGAGCATTATGGCAACATTACTATCTTCTGCCTGAAACCCGTTATATAGATTAGTGTGGCAGAGATGCACCAGTCAACAACATAAATCTGCTTACCTAAAATCCAGCTCAACAATACAGATTAAAACAAAAGGATATTTGAATTACAGAAGTGGAGGATAATCATGTGTAGAATTGATCTATGGACCAAAGCAAAGAAATAGCATTTAGATGAAATGCTATGCACTGATCTTAAAATAAGACAGAGCTCTAAATCTCTCAGCATTATACTTACATATATGCACCGGTTTCTCTCTGTCAACAGTGTGTGGGCTCACAGTAACACAAGGCCTGCAGTATCCCTTTACAACAGACAGTGTCAAATTCCTTCAGTGATATTGACCACAGACCTGTTAGTGAAACAGTAATACGACTTGTTTTAGCCTCCTTGGGTACCAGATGGGCGGGGTTTGCCACATAAGACAATACAATGAGTTACAAAGTTTAGACATAAAATCTTTGAAAGTCAGTTTAATAAACCTGTTTGTGATTGACAGATTGACAATATCTGATCTGTCCTGATGTGGTACCCCCCCTCCCCCATGTGTTACACCAAACAGGGTAAAACAAATGCATACATTATTTGTCTGTCTGACTGTCCCAGCGGCTAATTACACCTGTAATCAGCACAGCTGCAGGTCATGTTGGCACGTCAATCACCGGTTCCCATTTCCCTCGTGACCGCAGCACCATTGATTTCTTTTCTCGATGTGACATGAGCGTCATGTACAATGGGTCGGGCCCTGGCACTTTGATGCTGTCTGGGAAATCCTGAAAACAGGTGACCTACAAAGCCTTGGCAACAATGATTAGCTGCTGCTGGCCACAGGGAAGCAAGCCATTGCCAATGGGATTATTTAGTGACATGGCTTGGCCTGGCTGTGAGTGTGAGTCTGACTAGCAAGTTGAGGCAGTGAGCGATAATGTAGAACACCGCAGAACGATCAAAAAGTAAAATTGGTATTACTTCATTTCTGCCCTGTAGAAGCAATGTCTTCACATGTGACATGTTGCAATTTATTTGATGTAGATATATAGATATTATATACATATGTCACTCACATCAGTCTGGACTGTGCATTTGTCTCTGCCATTCTGTGTATTGTATTGGTCTCATTGGGTCTCTTATGCTGGTATATATATATATATACACACACACAGCGGGTAAAATAAGTATTGAACACATCAACATTTTTCTCAGTAAATATATTTCTAAAGGTGCTATTGACATGAAATTTTCACCAGATGTTGGTAACAACCCAAGTAATCCATACATACAAAGAAACCAAAACAAATAAGTTTAGAAATTAAGTTATGTGTAATAAAATGGAATGACACAGGGAAAAAGTATTGAACACGCTTACTGAAATTTATTTAATACTTCGTACAAAAGCCTTTGTTGGTAATGACAGCTTCAAGACGCCTCTTGTATGGAGAAACTAGTCGCATGCATTGCTCAGGTGTGATTTTGGCCCATTCTTCCACACAAACAGTCTTCAAACCTTGAAGGTTCTGTGGGCCTCTTCTATGAACTCTGATCTTTAGTTCTTTCCATAGATTTTCAATTGGATTCAAGTCAGGTGATTGGCTGGGCCATTCTAGCAGCTTTATTTTCTTTCTCTGAAACCAATTGAGAGTTTCCTTGGCTGTGTGTTTGGGACATTGTCTTGCTGAAATGTCCACCCTCGTTTCATCTTCAACATCCTGGTAGACGGCAGCAGATTTTTAATCAAGAATGTCTCGGTACACTTTCCACTTCCGGATTATGGCCCCAACAGTGCTCACTGGAACATTCAGAAGTTTAGAAATCCTTCTGTAACCAACGCCATCAGTATGTTTTGCAACAATAAGGTCACAAAGGTCTTGAGAGAGCTCTTTGCTTTTACCCATCA
>OOFE01012912.1:0-10983 GCA_900323365.1 Monocentris japonica | reverse complement strand
CCCGCCCTCGTGCCGCAGTCAGTCTGTTAAATCGAGCACACCTGAACTTACAACGGCAGGAACCACATTCATTTTTTGCCAGACAGACCATTGAAGCAACACACTTTTTGTCTAATCTGCAAACTGTGTGTGTGTGTGTGTGTGTGTGTGTGTGTGTGTGTGAACTTTCTGGAATGTTCAATGAATATTTTGTTCTCTGTTTACTTGGTTTCACAAGTAGAGAGAAACGTGACTAAACATGAAACAGAAGAAAGAGAGAGAGAAAAACACCTTTCTTGTGTGTGTGTGTGTGTGTGTGTGTGTTTGTAAATTGAGCACACATCTAACTGTAAAGCACTAACTGTAAGTTTACATGCATGTATGTGTGTGACCTGTTCATTGGCCTGGTTGTCTCCCTCCAGACCCTGTGATTGGTCAGCTTCAGAAGGTGCTTGTGGGTATTGTGGTTCCGTCCTTGTGCTTGTGTATGCTGGTGACGGCTGGCTACCTTCTCTATAATTCACTGAGGGGGAAAGGACAAAAGAGGCCCCATATGCTGGTAAACATAAATACACACTTCTATTTGATTCCATCTTCCTCTTAACTTCACTACACTGTAAAAACGCAAAGAACAGTTGATATATTTCCGACTTCATACACTCCTAAACTTCCAAACAGTATAAGACAATATAGTGGATGTGTGTTTGTCATAAAACTCTAGCAACTGAATTACTTGTCATCTACTTTTTTCTCTTTTTGATGCCAGTTTCTAGAGGTGTTTTTGGCACTTGTTCATTCATAAGCTAATGGTCAATGTTTTTATGTCATCCTCGTCCCCCAGGATCTGACTCCGCTCCACTCTCGTCCTCTGACTTTTGCTCCAGAGAATCTCAACCTCATCTTAATCACTGTTAACAACAACAAGTCGCCGCCAGATGCCGACCCCGGCCTATCAGACCCCACATGCCCCAAGCCAGAGAAACCAATCCTAGTTCTCCCTGGCTTGCAAAACTACATGGCCCAGAGGCCCACAGTGTCCCCGGAGCCTGAGGCACCCTGGGAAAATGAACTTTCAGAGATGGAGTCGGTGGACTATGGATTTGTTGGAACGGCTGACGAGATAGATGAGGAAGGAAAGGAGGGAAAGAGAGGGGGGAGGGGTGATGGAGACAGAGATGCTAGAGAACACAGCGATCATTCCACTAGAATCGACATTTCTCAGGCAAAACCCTACATCTCACAAAAAACAACCCACACACAGACACAAACACACACATGGTCACAGGTACATTCACTTTTATTGACTCAAACTCAGGCATCAAGAAACCCTCTTGAGGGAGGGATAGAAGGAGAGATAGTGAGAGAGTTAGAGGGAGAGAGGAAGGATAGAGAGTTTCCACGTATATGTATAAACAAAGACCCCCATTCTGGCCTCTTTCATATTCCTTTACTTCCACAATCACAGAGGGACGGAGGGATGGAAGAAGGGATGGAGGGAAAGGTGAAGCGAAGAATAGATGGAGTTATAGTTGAGGGGCTGGAGGAGGACGAGGAGAGAGAAAAAGTACCCCTACTTTCCCTTCTTGCCTCACAGCACATTGAAAACACGCCTACCTCCCACACTGGCCAATCGGATTACAGTTCCAATGCATGCGCTGTCCTGAGATTGGCCAAAGAGCAGGAAATGGAGGAAGAGGAGGAGCAGGAGGAAGAGGAGGGAACCAACTGTGTCAATTGGGATCCCGAGACCAGGAGACTAGTTTTACCACAGATGGAGATAGAGAGAGAGAAAAGAGTAGGGCTGGGTGGGTGGAAGCAAGGAGAGAAAGGGTGGGAGAGTGGAATGGGAGGAGAGGAGGAGGAGAAAGAGAGGGAGTTGACGTTGGAGAGTGTGTTAGTGAGACAGGGTTCTGAGGAAGAGGTAGAGGCGGAGGGAGGGTGGGAGGCAGACGGAATTCTGACCAATTGGAGCCTCGTGGTCCAGATGGACCAGTAGGCGACATAAATTACGACGTGGATCCAACATTATTTTAAGGGAAACATCTTCAAGATAGACAGTGCTTTACTTCCAGACACATCCAACTTCAACCGACAAACACAGTGACTAGTGAGCCAATGACGGACAAGATGGCATACGCACATGTGAATAAGGACCAATGGAGGAAAAGAGATCATGATACCAAAACAAGATGGACCGATTTAGGATACACACAATATCTTGGAGCACTAAGTAAGATTACATTACTTTATTGTTATTTTCTATATGTTGCCTCGAACAAGTCACACTGCTTTCCATGAATAAGTATGAACAAATCACATGAGTAACTTTGATATTCTTCCATTTGAGCCAGGGAAGGCCATGTTTATTTCATTTATGCTTGATACAAAGTCAAGATCGCATTCATCCTATGGTGATTTCTATCCTGCTGGGAGAGGAATAGTCCAGGATAACAACGTGGTCGCTGAAAACTTTGATGGGCATGAAAACAGTGTAAACCATATACCATGGTTGTTGTCAGATATCAACTCAACTAAGCACTTATGGGATGTTCTGGAGCTGGGACGGGACGGGCTGAGACATGGTTTTCCAAACGCCAAATCATGCAGTTTCTTGTAGAAGGAAGGAGTTGCATCCCTCCAGTAGAGTTCCAGACATTTGGATTTGTGCATTAAAGTTGCTCTGGTGATATAAGGTGATCCAATGTGTATTAAGACACTTTATTTTGGTATTTGCTTTATTTTGGCAGTCAACTGTAGATAGTCTAATACAGATTGTAGCACTAAAACTGTTCTTGGGATAATTTAGATAAAACCTTGGGCCAATAGTTATAAATTGGGCTGAATGGTGAAAAATGTCTTTAATTCCCATTTTCTCAACCAGAGATGGGAGCATCCTGCTGAATATGAAGAGATATGAAGTATGAAGGGATATGAAGTATTTCTGTGTGATTACTGTGTTGATATTAGATGAAGGAAAGAGCTATGGCTCTTTACCCTATATTCCGTTTACCTAATCTGTAGATTTCCTGAATATTATGAAGTTGTCTGACCCATATGTCGGCACAATGTGTATTTTTATTGAAGAAAAACAGGGACAATCAGTCTACATCTCAACATTACTTTGCTGTTTACTTTTACTGTCTGCTGTATTTAGTTTGTTTCGGATTGAGATGTTTTTAAAAGCCCCTTAAGGTATTTTATATTAAAAAAAAATCTTTCTGTATTTTTATCATTGTATTTTATCACTATTTGTTACTATATGTTTTATCATAAATAAACTTGATAAAATGATTATTATTTATAATTATTTTCAGTTTGTTGCTTTGGTTTTTGTTCAGAAAAGTGCTGCATTATCTTTTTGCTTTCTTAATTATCTTATGTTGCTCTTTTTTCTGTCATCATGAAGTTATAATTCCACTCAAAATGCTGCGTGTATGAAGCTGTGATGACACATTCTGACACTAGAAAAAAAATCGTATGTGTAAGGATGCTGCATTCAGGGGTTTCTCATTCATATACATATGGCACATTTTGCACTTGTAACCCCCCTCCCATCATTGTAGTCTCTTCCAGTAGACTGGCATGGGTAAGATGTAGCTAATGTAGCTAAAGCAGTAGGAAGGGGGCATAGTGAAACCTTCTGATTGAAAGCAGCTCCTGAGACTACAGATAGTAGTGCAGATGGTTATCACATTTGTTTTCACCATGACATATTTATCCTAGACAGGGTATCTTGAATGTAAAATCTGTGAATAATAACTTGGCAGCTTCAAGTCCTCAGGTTGCATTGTGTTTACTGAACTGGTTTTACGCTGGGAAATAGTACAGAATAGTCGGGTCAAAGTTCATTAGTTGTTCTAATGTAGTAAAACTCACTGAGGGAACTTAAGACGATAAGTTCAATCAGGAAATGTTTAGTCATAATTGCTGAACTACATTCCAGTCATACCTTGACTAGTGAGAATGTTTTCAGTGTCAGTTGTTCATGTGTCACAACATTATTATACCATATGGCAATAAGTAAGCAGCTGGCTGCACTAATGCAAGTTCAAGAGGTGGATACTACTCGCCTTTTAAAATAATTTCATGTATTGGATGTAGGGGCTGGACTTGATACTAATTTTCATCACAGGTGTCATGATTTTCATTTTTAATCAGAAATACACCTAAAATACATACATAGCAAATCTCCATCCTCTAATTTTATCCAAAAAATAAGAAGGAAGTGTTTCTGGAGAGTTGACTCAAATGCAATGCATGCTGGGTAAGTATGGTAACAATGTTCCTCAACAAACTTTAACGTGATCAGTTTAGTGGTAAGGTGTTCTTTCTAATTGTACATGAACGCATGGTTATACATTCTGAAGCAGATAGCTAGCAAACAAACACTATCTATATACATTGAGTTCATGAGTAAAGATGAGTTGATTTCACTAAATTGCACTGTGAGTTTTTAGAGTGTTGCCATACCCATTCGAGGTCTATTCATTTTACCGAGGAAATTTACTTTTGTGGTTGTATAACCGCTAGGAGGCGCACCGTCCTTCAGTCGCTGGTCCTCAACTGCCTCCACTCCACTCCCCGTCTCCCCTCATCCAAAATGGCGTCTCCTAGAACGGCTTCAGCCTCCGTATCACTGGGTGGGGCTTTGCCAACAATTGGGCATTTCCGCCCGGCTCCGGTTTCCTAGGCTTCGGCATTTAAATTGAGCTGCAGGACATCAGCTGCTGCTACATTCAGCACTGGTCAGTGGGAGAAAACACCTCACCACACATATTCATATTTTTTTTGACTCAAAAACGACAAAATTGTTGATAGCGAAGTTAACAAGTTTGGGTTGTTTTGTGGCCTCAAGCGCGGGAGCAGCTGAACAATAACGTTGGTCGCGTTGTGACAGCGGCTCGGTGCATCATTTTTGGGATTCCTGTGCTTGCTTTTGGACGAAATTCCGGCTGAATTGCGGTAACGTGATGTTGTGCATGACGGGGATGATTTAGGCTTGCCTCCGCAGAGTCTCTTTTGTGAAATAGATAGGTAAACAAGAAAAAATATTTTTTGAATGCATTATTTTTTGGCCCAGACCTGCTAAGTGGCCTTGACAGACTTGGCAGAATCGATGGACTGAATGAGGAGGATGCTTTTGAAGGTCCAATTTTGACAGTTTGAATTCAGCTTTCGTTTGTAGACATTATTGAAGACAAATTATCTTGAAAATAACCTTCACCAAGACTGACTGCTTGTAGGAAGATTTAAAATTAACACTGGGCTAAACCCCGTTATCACCATCAAGCTCAACAACAACCAACACCCATACAGTCTGGAAGGACAGACAGAGTTAGCTCTGATGTTGTTTAGTCTATATTTTACCTGGGATAGTTGTGGCATAAAATAACCTGCAATTTTCAAGACACACTTCTCGTTTTCAAAATAGACTTTTGAAGAGATTTTTTCATTTCTAAGAGAGAATATAAAAAAGTTACCCTAGAAAAAATAGCAATAGTTAGGGGCTTGCAGTGTCGCTTCTATTGTGTGTATATATTAGATTTCATTTTATGTTGTAAGAATATAGCTAACCTATACTTTTCCCCAGATACACATTGTCTGGATTATAACCATTTATATATTTGACCTTGTGGGGTTTGTTGCTGCCTGGCGATTTATGGTTTAATCTATTTATTAG
This sequence comes from Monocentris japonica, assembly GCA_900323365.1. Classification (NCBI taxonomy): domain Eukaryota; kingdom Metazoa; phylum Chordata; class Actinopteri; order Trachichthyiformes; family Monocentridae; genus Monocentris; species Monocentris japonica. Next base: position 5,324 of record OOFE01012912.1, on the reverse strand, counting down.
TTTAAGGAAGACATATCAGTTTTTCATGAGAAATTATCAGATTTGTTTTTTGAACTTTTCAAGACAAACTTATCTTAGTGAAAAACTAATTGATAATTGAATAAACCTTTCAGGGTTTGATTTTATTTTAAGGTAGACCTGAAGTTATTATGGTTTGAAATTAAGGTAGATCTTAACTTTATTTGAGTTTGAATTTTAGGTTATTAGTTTGATCAGATTAAACTATTTCCAAGAGTCAGCCAAGTTAAAAAGATGAAACACAATGCAGTAGTGTAATACTGCTCTTAAAGAAGAACTCATGTTATTAGAGACTACATTTTAATTTAGAGCTCTTCATGTCGTGTATGGGAGGAAAAACAAAGCAGCAATCTACAGTAGACCTCAACACTGTACACATAGTTTAAGACCTTTAAGACTAGTATCCAATCCATCTAAATAACAAATTACTATAACACACATCTTAGGATAGATCAGTATCCCATCGATCAACAACTGATAAAGCTGACACAAGTATCCAGTTGATCAACAGACAGCTTTTGATCAGCTCCACCTATTAGTGGCTAGACTACTCTCCAGTCAACCGCCGACAACCATGTTCAGCTGGCTTGGTACGGATGACAGGAGGAAGAAAGAACCAGAGGTCTTTCAGACTGTCAGCGACGGACTGAAGAAACTCTACAAAACCAAACTCCTGCCGCTGGAGGAGAGCTACAAGTTCCACGAGTTCCACTCCCCCGCCCTGGAGGATGCCGACTTCGACAACAAGCCGATGGTGTTACTCGTGGGGCAGTACTCGACTGGCAAGACGAGCTTCATACGGTAAGAAAGATGCATGTGTACACCCACGCGACAGGCTTACTAGTTTCATCCCACATACACACACACACACAAACATATGGGGGAGACACCACTAGAAAGAGAGACACAGACGTGGAGAGAGAGAGAGGCTGACACACCCAAACAAATACATTTTCCACTCTTAGCCTCAACAGTTAAGTGCTCTGACAGCATGAGAGAGAATAGAACAGAGCAAAATAGAATAGGATAGAGTGGAGTAGGGTAGAATACAACATAGACTACAATATAGAATGGAAGAGAATAATAAAAGAGACTAGAATAGGGTAGAGAAGAATAAAAATAAAATGGAGCTTGCATGGCCTACAGTCCTTGAATAGCACCTACTACACACACACACACACACAGCTCTACCTGGCACTGTAGCCTCCCCTGGTGAGGTGTAGTCCAGGGCTTTTCCTGGGAACCAAACTAAATAAATGTATTCTCCCCCCCGGGACCAATTTAATCCAAAAAAAAAAAAGCTTGTTGTTATAGTCAAGGATTAGACATGAAACGGAGAATGTTGCTCTATTGCCTAGTTTATATCCCAGGCTTTAATGGCACTTTATTACCATAGCAACCATTCTGTCTAACTGTCTATCTTACTGTAAGTCTACCTGTCTTTCTGGTTGCCCGCCTATTTGTTTGCCTATCAGACCAACCTGTCTGTCTGTTGGTCTTTCTACCTATCTAACCAAAATGTCTATCGGTTGTGTTGCCACAACCAAACCTGGTCAATAATAGTTTCCAGACAGTGTTTCCTCAATTTATGGACACAGGCAGACAGACAGAGTTACAGAGGGGACGTAGGAGCCCCATATCTGACCTCATGCAGAGCTGTCGGGCCCTGAGGCACAGGAAGCACTGGGGACCCTGTCGCACCATGTGGTGGCAAACCCCTCTTAGATGGAATTCATCGTTCAGGATGAAGTGGTTCGCCTGAGGAAAAACGATGTCTGCAGTTTATTTTTGGCCTGTTTGATGTGCCATAAGCCACCGCAGTACACACCTACCATACACATCTAAATGAGCCTTTTCCATTCAGCTACCACGGAGGAAGAGTCATTTTCAGTGACTTGACAGACCTACACATCTTATCTTCCAGAGACTATTTGGCAATCCACCCCATGAAGATAAAAGTTGATTAGTGCGTGAACTTGAGGGAACGGCTCCCGTTTGTTAGCCGTATTGCAGCAACCATTTCCCCCTCTTTTAAATGGCACCAGATCTTGTTTCTGTCTAATAAAGAAACCTTTCTGAAATATGAAAGTAAGCCTATGCATTCAGCATAAGGCTGAGTTGGGTATTTCTGCTGTGTGTGTGTGTGTGTGTGTGTGTGTTAGTGTGACCAATAGATAGCAGCTGGGTGTTGGGCCTCTTTTGAACTGCATGGCTACTGATATTGACTTGCCTCTCTAACACACACACACACACACACACACACCCTTGTAGGTAATTAGTGGGTTAGGCTTATGAAAGCCAGAGAGATGCTGAAACAGCTGTTGGTGACTTCCTGCTGTAAGACACGACGGCTATCTTCTCTTCCTCTGTCCCCCCTAGGTCTCTGTCTCTGATTCCCACTGGTATGTTCTCTCTCTCTCTCTCACTGATCCTGGACCCCCTGCCAGTCCCCCTCCCAATCCCCACCTGACCGCAAACCACCAAGAATGTAACAGTAAGATGCAGAATGTACAAAATGCTGAGTAACCCTCGGTCAGAGCTGCTGCAGTCATAGAATTACTTTCACTCATATCAGTGTTTCTCAAACTCTGGATTGGGGAAACTCTGGACTAGGTATACAGGTGTGGCATTTTCTACTGTAAGTTTGAATGTAACCTGGTATTAGTTTTAATGTAGCTGAAGTGCACCCCGAAGGTTGCACTGCTTTACATTAGATCACATTACAGTCATTTAGCAGAGGCTTTTATCCAAAGCAACTTACAAGGGTGATAGTTAACACTATGTGGGGATCGAACCCACGACCCTGAGACTGAGACACTGCTATTACTGATTGGCCACTGAATAGGGTTGCTGACGAAGAAAATATTATGACTTTTATTTAAGGTTTAGCCGTATTTTCAGCAAATTTAAAACAAGATTGAGAATTTGGAGAATTACCAAACCTTATGGTCATTGGATCCAGTCCAAAGCTGTTTGAAGGTGATTTCACAAAAATAGAAGAGGGCTTTGAAGCAAGCAGATCCATATTATGGATCAGATGATGAAATTCTTTTTGTTAGTTTTTCGTGTAATCTTCTATTCTCTTGTAAACAGAATAACAAATAGAAACAAATGTAAAGAATTTTTCAGAGCTAAATCTGTGTAAGCTAAATCTGTCTCTTCAAGGGAATTTTGTTCAAATATAGATCTAGTTTCAATAGAAAACATAGTCTATTCAAAAGCATAGGATGGTGTTGTTTCCAGGTAGGGGAAAGGGTGTTTGTGGTCACTTGCAACTTTGTTTTTTGTAGCCTATTTAGCTTGAGCTGAATTATAGGAGTCAAAAAATGAAAACAAATATTTTTCAAGGAAGTGAAAGAAAGAGAAGATGGATGGATAGACAGATGGAGAGACAGAGATGCTGACAGAGGGTAATATGGCCTCTCTTCTTGGGTGTGGTTATTCAGAGGACAGTCTCACTAATGTAATATGACCATGTCTTCATTTTAGGGCTTATTTTGTCTGCTTTCCTTTTTGGCCTTCTTTTCGTTTTTGTTCTAGGTGACTGGAATCATCTGCTTGCCTCAATAGTGCTGTTAATGTGATAAAAATGTTATGGTGGCAAATGTTTTTCACCAACGAGCTTCCATTCCCTCTACTCATGATTTGATTTGATTTGAGGTTTTGCTTCAAACCTCATAAACTGCAGCTTTAAAGGTGTGGGTTTGGTTCCAGTCAGTGAAGCCTCTGTTATTAGGCCTTACTGACGGAGCATGAACCAAGATCAAACTGCACAGAATGTGGTAAATGAACTGGTGAGTGTGCGAACTGGCCTTAGTGGCATTACTGTTTCCTTTCTTCTCTGCCCATCCATGACCAATGTACTTTTAAGTCTTGATGCAATGTACTCTCAATAAGAATGTGCTGAAAGCTTAGATAGTCAACACTGATTTTTATGAGAAAAAAGTAAGAAAGCAATCCAGACACCCAAGATGATGATCGATAGTCCTAGGCAAAAACCAGAGCAGATTGCATATCAGGGTACAGTAGGGAAAGAGAATCAACATAAAGAAAAGCCAGCATAAGATCAAAATACTGCAGTATGGCAAGTGTCAGAGTAATGGAATAACAATATAATACGGTTGAACTATGCCCGTGCACTACATTAGCAGATGCATTCACAGCCACATGGTTTATGTGCACAGAAACACACACATGCACAATCACTTGCATTTATGTCTATATGAAAACAGTTGCTCATGCTCCCATTCGCACTTACTGATACACACACACACGATGCTCAGATGAACACACACACACACACACACACACACACACACACATTGTAGATGCTCGTGTCTGTATATACATATGTATTACACAACTGACAGCGAGATGGCTCTACCAGGCACTGCTGGCTCCTCTGACAAGGTGTGGGTGTGTGCGTCGAGGAGATGTATAGGAGAATTAACCTTACATCTGTTAGTAGTTTATAAGCATACACATACCACACTCACACTTGAAATTTATAGTCGTTTTAGCTGTAAATCTCTTGCCTAAATGTCTTCTTTTTTTTTTATGTTCTGTGCACATTCAACACATTGTTGGGATTCTAAACACTGCACACACACACACTTATCTTCATTTCTAATGTATGTGATGTCACTGAATCAGCAGCTCAAGATTTCACCTTTTACTCTTTAAACAGATGAGTTGAAATGAATACAAGATGTATAGTCCCAAATGACTCATGGATGTGTTAAGTCAAACTTTATTGGTTTACCAACAGTTAAGTTAGGAATTTTCTCAGATGAGTAAAGAGGCAATGAAAAACGTCTGTAATTGCAGTAAGCAGCTCAATGTACACCGATCAGCCACAACAAAAAACTACTGACAGGTGAAGTGAATAACATCGATTATCTCGTTACCATGGCACCTGTCAAGAGGTGGGATATATTGGGAAGCAAGTGAACAGTCAGTTCTTGAAGTTCATGTGTTGGAAGCAGGAAAAATGGGCAAGCATAAGGATCTGAGCGACTTTGACAAGGGCCAAATTGTGATGGCTAGACGACTGGGTCAGAGCATCTCCAAAACGGCAGGTCTTGTGAGGTGTTCCCAGTATGCAGTGGTTAGCCGCAGACCGGTCAGCGTGCCCATGCTGACCCCTGTCCACCTACAATGGGCACGTGAACTGGAACTGGACCATTGAGCAATGGAAGAAGGTGGCCTGGTCTGAAGAATCACATTTTCTTTTACATCATGAGGACGGCCGGGTGCGTGTGCGTCGTTGACCTGGGGAAGAGATGGCACCAGGATGCACTATGGGA
>OOFE01012909.1:4169-33859 GCA_900323365.1 Monocentris japonica | reverse complement strand
CCAGGCCCTCCGCTCCTCTGACTCAGGCTCACTCAACACCCTCTTCTCCCACCTGCTCTTGGCCTCCTCCCTGGGGGTGCTGGGTGGAGGTTCAGGGGGCACCACTTCCAGTCAGCTCCAGGACCTCCTTAAGACCCCCACTCCCTACAAAGCAGGAGCCCAGGCCGGGGAGCTTAAGACCTTCACAGAGGCCAATGGGACCAGCTTCCGCCTACATAGCTCCATGGCCATCTTTTCCAAGCTGGCCCCAGCAGTTGACTGGGCCTTTGTGAAGGACAGCCAGGCCAGATTCAGGCTGCAGCACCAGCCACTGGGGAAAGGAGACTCCAAGGCTGATCTGAAACAGCTCCATGCCTGGGCTAAGGCTGGGCTGGGGGGGCTGGAGGGTGCTCCTCTAGGGGTTGAGATCCATGCTAAGGCTGGAGCCCTGATACTGGCAAATGCCCTGCACTTCAAAGGTAAGCAGAAACAGTGTACAGTACATGTACTAGTGGTGTATCTATTACACAGCATCGTGAGAACATTATTTTACATGCTACATTTAGTCTGTGGTCACAATGGCTTACAAAACATCATTGGGTAATTAATTGTCACATAAAGTAGTATGCAAACATACTTCTTCATGTGTCATTTGGCACCCACTATGACACACCTCTTTAGCCAACTGGCTGAATGTAGCATGTAGCAATGGTCAGCTATCAATGGCATAACTGATTGGCTGGACTGTAGAGACGTAGCTTCAGCATAGCAGCCAGGCTGGGCTGAACAGTGCTGAAATAGATCAGTGTGCTTTGTAATTGTAGAGTCACTTGGAATGCTGTGACATCTCTGTAATGGGCAGAACAATATATTGGAGGGGGGTCCTGAAATGAGTTAATTTGCTGGATTGGCGCTGAGAGCCTGCACACCAGTTTGCCCACTAAAGTGTGTGTGCCAGCATGCCCACCTGTGTGTGTGCGCATGCATGCAGTGGACCCCAGCTGGTGGACACAGCAGATAAAGGATGATTCTGGGGTCTATCACTGAGAGCTTATTCATCTTCCATTGGGGGGTGATGTGTCATCTTAAATAATTGAGTAACAAGTGTCCAGACTCTCTCTCCCCTGGTGTCATGCCTAACATCTGTGCTCAGAGCGCTCCAAGTCTGCAGCGCAGCTTGGCTCAGATCTGCTTTTTGTGAAGGGCTGCAGTGGTGGAGAGTCGACGTTTCTACTGTAGGCATGAATGCAGTCTATGGAGTTCTATTCCATATTGGGGAGGGGGGGGTTATTACCTGAAGCTCATCATTCAATAGCTGTAAAAGTGTTATTTTGTTATACAGGGACTTAAGTTACCCACTGCCATTTAAAAAGTAACATTTTTATTCTTATTTTTTAAATTAATGTAATTAATCAGTCATTACATATGAGTGGGCGATGTGTTTATCTAACTTTGGAATGAAACCATCCATGTTTTAATTCATTCGATGAAGTCAATTGAATCCATTTTGTCCCACTTTAAAATTGACTAATTGAGCTGTTGACACAGTTATGTGAGGCTGTAAAAACTTGGTCATGTTGGTAAATAAGTAAAAGTAAAGCATCTAGATTTTGGGTGATGATGAAAAATAAAAGTTGCATAACATTTCCATGTTCAAACTCTTCAGGAGTCTCTGTGTGCCTGCAGATGTGGAAGCTCGTTTTGTTTTGCTGCCCTCATAAAAGAGAATGTGTTGGTCCGTTTCTCTGCCTTCTTCATTGTCTATCTTGTCTCTCATCTACCTCTGTCTTCCTCTTCCTCCCTCATCCCTTCTCTTCACGTTCTTATCTGTTTCCGTCTGCCTCTCCTCTCTCCTCCTCCAGGTACTCTCTCTATCAGGTGCAGAGAAGCCAAGGCTGCCAAAGAGAAAACAGGTTGCCGACAGACAGACAGCCCTCTGAAAAATAACATTCCCTGACAGACTGTACATTGATAAGCAATTTAATTAATTTTCTTTGTTTGATGTTTTGACTTCATTACACAATTAGTTTTTCTGTTGAACCCTTGTTGGTTGGTTCATTAATTTTATGGAGGAAATACACAAATTAGATTCTCGAGCAGATTGCGGCACACAAATTAGATTACGGTAAATTGGATTCCTTTAGTTTTGATTCATAATTTAAAAGTGGTCGATAGTTTGTTTCTTGGTCCCTCTAGCCGCCTCTTTTTTGTGGTAACTTTTTTTTATTTGTCTTTGATTTCAGGATCCTAAGGCAATTCTCCTTTTGTGATAATGTAATGGTCTCACAGACGTTGTGGAAAATTCTTTTGACATGGAATAGGCATCTGCTTCCTCCCTTGTTTGTGTTTGTTTCACTTTTGTCCCCTTTAGTTAATTATTGAAGGGGAGAATCAAAAAAAAAAGCTCTTTGCTGTCCCTCCGTCCCTGGGCTGTACAGCAAATTCAAAGCGAGGGTCGGGGGCAATTAGTGGAGGAAAATAGGTATAGTCGAGAAATGTTAAAAACAAAGAGAATGGCAAGAGGACTATGGTGCAGGGAAGTGTAAAGAGAGATTTCCAGATGGGGAGGGGATAAAGAGGTGGGGAGGCGAGGAGAGGGGAGAAAAGTAAAGAGCAAAACCTGAGAAAAGTAAAGAAAGAGAGAGTGGCCTGTTGAGAGACAGAGAGTGAGAGAGATTGACAGACATGATAGAGGAATGTAAAAGGCCTACCTTGGGGGTTCCGGTCCACAATAGTTAATTAATTCAGGCTTTGTTCCTGTTTTAGACAAACAAACACTGGAGACGAGAGAAGAAAAATAGGATCTCGGAAAAAAAATTGCAGCAGAAAAGTTATCCACAAGATAATGCAACAACAGGGGGGAATCGGGAGAGGAAAGAAAAGGCGAGGGAGAACAACAAGTCCCTGCATATTTAACCTCTAATAATAGCTTCTGAAATACCACAACTACTTGTAATCAAAAGTTGATGAGGGAGGAGAGCTAGGCAGTCGGTCTCATTGATTCTCTTTTGGTTTTTGCCGGATGTTTACAGTATGAATCAGGGAGTCTGGGAGCGATCGGATTTCTTTGCTGCGCAATTGTCTCACTGTTTATTGTTGATGGATATTAATGGTTTCAGGTTTCAAGCAATGCTGGTCCGCCACTGCGTTACTGCCCTATATTAGAAGATAATGCAGTATAAACCCAGAGCCGGCTTACTTGTCTAGACACAAGCCCACACAGTCACACTTACACACCTAGATCACCAAGATTTGTGTGAATCCTGGCCAGGTACTGTAAATGCCTGCCAGATAAAACCTCTTGGCATTTATACACACACACACACACAACCCGGGGAGAAGTTGCTCATAGTGCCATCACTTCAACAAAAGGTAACCTTCAACCAGTTGTTTTTGAATTCCGGTGATATGATATCGCTCTCTGACATTCGGGAATCCAGAGTGCCTGCCTGTGACTTGTGTTTGCACGTCTTGGGGGAAGAATCACATGCCATTCTGCTGTGATTGGTGATTGGGTGGGATCCAAGGAAGGCAGGGTGGCATTCGGGAAGGCCAACACCAGGTGTGATTCACGCTGAGTGACATAAGTATAAGTCATTATCTATTTCTTTACACCAGTTGACCTCCTCTCTCTATCCAGTGTCCCCTGCTCTCTTGAATGGAGCAGGGGGTCTGGGAATGCGCTGTGAGGAGCAGTTTATTACAGCAATGCAATTCCACTCCTCTCCAGCCCCCTAAATTGACAGCAGTCAAGGGGTTAGGAGGGCTGAGAGGGATGGGGTGAACAGTGAATGGCGAGTGTGGCCTTAAGGACCTCATAACTGACTCTACGCAGCACTTCAAACCCGGCCAACGGAACGGCTTTGAAAAGAGTATATGGTTTTCAATGAGCAGCATATATCAATGATTCATAAGTAGTGTCGGCCGATGTCACTGTGTACGAGGTGCATATGTCCTTCATGAATATGGCATTGTTGAACTTAAGTGTCCGCCTCCTCAGCTGTTTCAATCTTTCAGTATTTTCTTAGAGCCTATCCATGTCAAGCATTCAGTATTTAAAGTGGTTTTGTCCTCTGTTTGTTTGGCTGTCTGTTCAGGGCTGTGGGAGAGGGAGTTTCAGTGAGGACAGCGCAGATCGGGGACCCCTCCTGGGAGTTAAATACACCAAAGTAACGATGATGCACAGAGCAGGTAAAAACGCAGTCTGCCGTTTGTGTGTCTCCTGCCAACAAATAAATGTCATGAAAAGGAATCTAGCTTTGAGCCCCTGTAAGGTCCAATGTGCTTTCCTACCATTCATCGCTGTGTACCTCCTGATTTATTTATTAACATGCTTTTCATATTTTATGCGTGCATTGTCGTAATATACGTTAGTCCAGTGGTCCTATGTAATCCTGTCTCAGGGCACATTCACACCAAGCATGTTTGCAGCAGTTTATTCAAACTCTTAAGTGTTTACTCCTGTAGTTCGGTTTATTTTGAACAGGTGAGAACAATGCCATTTGAACATCTCAGTCTTCTTCCAAGCGAACTGCGGTGCCGTTGGTTAGGAGTGAGAATCTAATCTGAACCAATTACAGGAAACGCAAGGGTTTATGGGTATAATGAGACAGATGTTAGCAGTTACTCATGCTTGCAAAGCCTAGCATAACTACATGAACGAAGGGCAAAATGCAGACTGATGCTCATATTCAGCTGTAAATGTGTTCTTAACTGGTACCATAGTAATGTTAGCACTGCTTCCAACCCAGCTGAGCTTAGCGACCTTCATGTCTTATCAATGTCTTGCTCTTTTCTCTCCTCTCTTCTCCCCACCCCTCCTCTCCTCTAGGTTTGTACCTCCACCATGAGGACATGGAGAACATGGTGCATGTTCTAGACATGGCTCTGTGGGGAGGCAAGGCCAGCCCGGTGCTCCTGCTGCCCTTCCATGTGGAGAGTCTGGCCAGACTGGATAAGCTGCTGACCCTTGAGCTGCTGAGCAAGTGGCTAGAGAAGACCAGTGAGACCAGTATAGCCAGTATAGTCTCACTGCCCAAGGCTAACATCACCAGCACTCTGTCTGCAGGTATATGTCTAGATGGGTTGATGTACTGTATATCTGTATGTATCCTGTGTGTTCACTCAAAGTAATATGATGAAGTTAACTTTGTATTTGAGAGTACTTGGGCTTAGAGTGGGTTGTTATGATATATTGTAGTTATACTTAATGGAGTATGAGAAAAGAAGACAGCTAATATTGAGGTGGGATAAACCTAACCTCGTACTCCATTGACTCTTTACCCAAATTTTATTGTCAGTTTGTTCTCTGTTGTTCTATGACACCACACCTAGCCTCAAAGGATCATATCCAAACTTTATTTCTATATCTGGGTAAAACATCAGATTTCTGTTTCCCTAAACAATAGGAGTCTCAATTAAAAGGTTCTTTCCTATTATTATAGTTTCGTTTTTTTCCATGTTGTATGGTAGTGATGGTGAAAGTGGTATCTGATGCTGACTTCTCTGTTATGCTTGATTGGAAGACTTGGCTGCTGTCTTATTCCTCTCCTGTTTGGCTGTGGAGCTCACTGAGGATAGTCAAAGTGGCTTCAGTAGCTTTCTGTATGGCACTGGCTTTACAACCTAGCCCATCCATGACACCCTGGTCCTGGTCATGTCTCCATGGGAGCTTCATTGTCTGGGTTTGGTCCTGCTTGTGGCTGCCTTCTCTCTTCACTCCCCAGTGGCGTCCATACTGCTGGAGCACGGCGAGGTCGGCTGGAGTTCCAGAGTTTTCCCCCAGGGCCTTGGCAGGCTCCAGCAGAGCCTGGGAGAAAGCGTGCATCACCAGCTGCTCCATCCCCACCAGCCCTAGCCCGTCGTGAGTTAACCCCACTGCCAGAGCCACCTCGGCAGCTCCAGCCCCAGGAACCAGCCTGGGCTCAACCAGGAGGGAGTGGTACACCCTCAGGGAGGCAGCCACAGCCACCTGGGCGCTGTCCAGAAGTGCTTGGTCTGGGCTACAGAGAGTGATGCTCACCCTGGAGCAGCAGGAGTCTTCATCCAGGGGCTCCTCCACCATCACGCTAGCCTGAAGAGGGAGGCTTAATAGATTGTTAGCGGGGTTAGTGCATCTGGGTGGCTGGTGTTTCTCCCTGGGGGATCTATGGGTCTTACTGGGGGAGTATTGCTTGTGGGCTCTTTTGGTTAGTTGGCCCTTTGACCTGTGTAGCCTGTGTCGGTACTGGGCAAAGTGGACTGAGGTGATGTGCTTATACATCAAATGCGCACTGAAGAAGCGGTTGGTTAGCTTATTAATGCTGCCATAGATATTGACGGACAATGGATCCCTGCATTCAGCCTCAATTCTAGTTGCTTCTATTAGTTTCGGTCTCTCATTGATTTCCTGTGTCCACACCACTCCATCATCTTTTGCTCCACCACCTGATACCGTTTCCCATATCTCCAGGCCCAGGTCCACCCACTCGTCACACTCGTGTGTTTCTTCATCTACTTCATCCTCTTCTCTGGTTTTTCCATCTCCATTTTCTTTATTCTCTCCTTCTGTCTTGGCCACCTCCTCTTCCTGATTTGCACTCTGCTTATCTTGGTTCTCTTTCTCTTCCCCTTCAAGGCTCTCATTATTTTCTCTATTCATGCCTCTCTCCTCTTCCTCCTCACTTGGCTCTGTCAGCTCCTCTCTCTTTGTCTTGTCTCCTTGCTGCTCTGCCTCCTCATTCTCTGTCATCTGGCCCTGTTTCTCACTTGTCTTTTCCTGTTCCCTTTCTTCCTCCTTACACTTTTCACCTGTGACCTCTGTTTCTTGCTCTCCTTTTCCACCTCTCTCTTCCTCTGCCTTTTTATTGTCTTCAGTGTCTGAGGCAGTGGCCTTAGTTGCCCCCTCCAGCTTAATGCAGACTCTCACACAGGTGGGTTCAAATGTCACTCCTTCCCACACTTCTTTCTCCCCAGAGGTGATGGGTTTCCAGCTGTACACACAGCAGCGGGCTACCACAGCCTCCAGCAGGGAATCAAACCCTGGCTGCCAGGAGGCCAGGAAGGGCCTGAGGATGGCCCTGACCTGTAGCTCCTCCTTGGGCTCCTGAAGCCTCCCACAGACCTGCTGTTCCAGGAGCACCAGGGCCCTGCCACAGCCCAGCCGGTAGCCTGCCTGGATCTCTGCTCCCGTCACCCCCAGAGCCAGCAGGTGGGTGGCCTGTGTCAGGAGGGAGGAGGCTAGGAGGAGCACCAGGCCCGCCCCATCGCCATGCTCCATGGCCTGGTTAGTGGCTGCTGATGCTATGGTGAATGCTTGGGGGTTGTTGAGGTTCATATGGGCCAAGACAGAGGCTGTGTCAGGGCTGCTGACTGGGAGGTTAGAGAGTCCTTGGGGGAAGCGGAAGAGCAGGGACTTGGCCAGGCCACGGGGCCCGTAGCAGGAGCGAAGGCTCTGGGCTAGAGCCACACAGTGCCCTACACCATCAAGGTTGTCCTGCTGAGATCTCCTTTGGGGCCCTGGCCAGCAGGAGATCACAGGCAGGATGGGGGTATCTGCTGGTGGGATGTGGTCCTCATAGGTCATGGTGAATCTGTGGACAAGAGACAGGAGTGTTTCAGTTTTAATGTTTTTGTTTTTGTTTTTTTAATTAGTAATTCTAGATGGGTTTTTTTCAATTGTAGTTGCCATTATGTAATCATCTGCGAGAGTCAATTCAGAGTCGGAGATAGTTGGTGTTAGAACAGTTGTGAATAACAGGGCAATGAAAGTGTTTTTGGTAGGACAGACTGTCGGAGTGATGGACAGAGAGGTTAGTTTAACACGACAGATACAGAGGGCATGCCAGTAAAACCCATTTCCCCAGGGCAGGGTACACTGACTGGAACCTATTACCATGTCCTTTTTAGATGTACATTGTAACCTCATCATGGACTGATGAAATCCACTCTGCCCTCCCTCTAGTTTAACAAACATCTCTGTAGACTTGCACTGCCATGTTATTCTGCTAGCCATGCCCTGAAGAACAAGCTTTTGACATTAACATTGTAAGGACACTCTGGGGAGGAGGCTGTAATCTAGAACTAAAGCTTGAAACAACTCTTTTCAACACGGCTATGACTTTGCCAGGAAAGGAACAGAATACATAGCACAAATCCTCTTTTGTCTGTCGCTGGAGCGCTTGAAAAAAAACACTTTTACTGTAGTAAATAACGAAAAGTAGCTGTCCACTACTCTTTAGTACGTAACCTAATTATGGCTAAGCTCTTGAAAGTTTTTGCCATCATTTCTCTGTCTTGTCATGAGTTGTCTCCCTCTGTTTGCTCTCTTAGGAAAAATAAGTACATTTCAGGAATCATTATGGAAGGCCTAAAGCTCTGAACAAACCCTCAACCCACTCCGTTCTCATTTTGTCTGTCTATCCAACCCCTTCAGCCAATGACAGCCTGCCATGTCCCTCTGACGATCATTTTTTCCAATTGGGTCGGGCAAATAATTGCTCATCACGGCGCGTTAATACTGTTTACCACTCTGTCTGTCATTGCTTGGGATGGCCTTGGACTCCCGAGAGCAAGGAGGGGAGCATCTGGACAAATGGAGAGGATCACGGTGATGTTTTAGGGGGGCTGTGTTGCTCTTTCTTGCTGGCTGTCATCTGATCAATCAATCAACCCTAACATGTATACACACTGTATACACCCAATGCGTGTCAGGCAAATCAGGGTGTGCACACAATCACACACTCCTAAGTCATGTTCCGTGGATTTGCCACATCCAGACAACCCCATTCCCTCCTCCACATCCATCCTGTCTGTCGTCCCTCGCTCTGTTCTCATCAGTGCCAGGGATCTAATTCCTTCCTGTATGTCTCACATGTGCCTCTAACATGCCATCGCTCAGTGGCCGTGTCTTGGCTACGCTGACCTAAATAGGAGTGACATTCAGCGGGCGAGGGAGCAGGAGAGGTGGAGGAGGGGGGGTCGGCGATTGCTTGGGGACAAGGTGGAAAGTGTCACAGAGAAACTATAAATAGCAGTAGAGTTCTCTCTTGCTTTCTTTGTCTCTCTCGCTCTCTCTCTCTGTCGTTCTCCTCTGGTGAAGGGCAGACAGTGTTGGAGTCTGAGGCCAGAGAGACAGAGAGAGCCCTCTTAACGAGCCTGGCCGAGAGGTCACTTGCTAAAACACCCTCATCGCTCTCTCCCTCTCTCTCTGATCCAAGACTGACCGGGCCACACACAGATACACACACACTAATGGCTGAGCTTGAGCTCCATTCTGGCTGGATCTCCAGTCGGTGACTAAGACATATGAGTGGGCACAGGAGACCTCACTCAATCATTGCTAATGAGGTCAAAAGGCCATCAAATATTTACGGGGGCACACTCCACAGTATACAGTGTTGAGGGGGAGCTCTTTTAACGCTCCTACCATAGCCTTGCATCATATGAATTAATCAGATGTGTTTCATGGCCGTTAGTTAAATAACTCACTAAAAGCAAAGGCTTCTTGTTGCTTTCTCTCTTGTGGTAAAATGGCCTTGTGGAATAGAAAGTGCATGTGTTTATTTGTGTATGCTTGTGTGTGTGAATGAGAGAAAGAGAGAGTATTGACCAAGCAAAAGAGGTAAAAGCCTATGTAAATAAGATACCAGTTGGAGTATTGCTGATGAGCCTGAATGGAGAGGCTTTGAAGCCTCAAGAGAGCTGGTGTTGTAAGAGAGAGAATTTTCTGAAGACTGAATCAAACATGTCCCTGAAGGCTGAGCTATAGATCCACGACGATGTGCCACATAAACTTAAAGCCACCTACAGCAAAGGTCAAGGGCCTGCTGAAAAAGGCAGAACACATGTGCTATGTGCGCTTGTTTGAGGCAGTTACAGTTTTTTGTGTGGCCTCACTGTTTTCAATTCAGATTTGTGAAGTGATTGTTGATGCTGTGAAGCATGTTGATGGAGTATGTGCTGGCAGACATAAAAGTTTTATATAGAGATGGGTTTGGTAGGTGCGATAGGAAGGCCAGAGGGAGCCTAAAGGATATGTAAAATATGCTGAAGATGTGCAGTGTATGGAAAGGAGGCAGTGCAGTTTGTTTTTGTTTATTTACCCCTAGTTTCTTCAGGGCAAGTCCCATAGTTCTGCATGCTGTGAGCAGCAACCCGAGATGAAAAGACCGCTGTTTAGCAATACTGTGTTCCTGTTTGATCTTTCTGCCTTTTTTCTTATCCTTTCTTTGTCTTTGTCCCCCATTGTGCTTATTGAGGATGCTCTCTCTTTAAACATCAACCACTGAGACTCCTCAGAGATGGAGAATGGAATATGGCCGTCCCAAGCCCCATGATACATTCAACAGCTCAGTCTGCTCAATCATCAGACTGATCAAATGCGATGCGGAGCGCTGCACGCCACAGAGTTGTTGCCGTGCTACCCCAGGCCTGGTTAGACTGCACCGCTGTAGGCCAAGTGAGCTCTCTGCATACACGCAGAAGATGCCACTATAGCTCGGCGATGCCGTGCGTCAGGGGGCATCAGCAGTCTACGCAATGCTGTTCCATCTAAGATTCATGCGGTGGTTTGGAGAGAAAGGGCAGCCAAAGAGCACCTCCCAGAGGTTCCCTCCCCATAAAATGCAGTGCCACACCTCTGCTTTGCCTGAGGCCTCTATAGGCTCTTCTGTCACCCCCAGGCTTGGTACCGGCACGCTGCCACGGGATCTTTACATTTTTAAACACTTTATTGTTTTAAAAAATTAACCGGGAGCTTTTTCTCTGATGAGCAGAGTGAGCATAGTGGGTGGAGGGAATCAGAAAGGCTAGGTCAGAAGGGGTGGATTTGTGATATTTATACACTACACAGTGGCAAGGACCAGCCTACTAATGCTGCATATGACTGTCATGGCGGGTGACAGTATGGCCACAGCACGACACGGTTCCATGTTGGTGCTCTGGTAAGACACTGCTCATGGTCCGCTGTACAATGAATGCCGGTGAAGACTTCTCCACTGGAGAGGAAAGGGAGGAGGAGTGTGAGTGACAGACAGACAGACAGAGAGAGAAAGAAAGAGAGAGCGAGCTGCTGCTTTTCTCCATGGGTACATTTGTCTTCAAAGATTTGAGGAATTCGCCAGATTTAGTCTATTTTTGTTTGCTGGGTAGATAAGGAGCAAAAAACCTTGAAATGATCGCCAATGGAGATCGAGAGGTCGAGAGAGTGATGTATACCAGGGAGAGCTGGCATGTCGAACAAAGAGAAGGATGAGGCGGGGAGGAAAAAGACTGAGTTAGGAATGGAGGGAGAGAGACAGAGGAGGATAAAATAGAGGCATGCAGGGTAGATGAGGGATGGGGATGCCAGGGAAGTGGCAGAGCAGCGGAGGAAGACAGTGATGTAGTGGTAGAGGGCGGAAGGAGAGAGGAAGAGTGGAGGAATAATGGATGAGGACAATAGAAGTGCATTAGAGAAGTAGGTGGTGTGTTGGTCGATGTTTGTGTGGGTGTGTGTGCAGACTGGCATGAAAACACTGGAGTGGGAGATGCATGAAACTGTATATAATATCTACTTATTTCATGTTGAGGCTGCTGATGAGAGCTGACATGATCCAATCTATTAATTTCCCCTTGCAGGCCCACATCAACTTTTAAGTAGAAAAGCAGACACTCTACATGGACTGTATTACAATCAGCCTTATTATCAAGCCTGACACTGAGCCATAATGATGGGGTTTCAAAAAGCAAGTCAGCACGGGAGCCCCTGCGGCACTTTTTCATTTACCGGGTCAACTCATCCAAAGTATTACAGTTGAGTTGTCCACAGATACGATATTCCCAATAAACAGAGGTTCGTCACAAAAGCTTAAAACAGTGCAAGAAAACAAGCTCTTCACTTGCTCACGTCGCTCTGCCTCTTCACCTCCAGCCGTGGCCACACACACACACACGCACACACACGATCACGCACACACTCTCTCCTCTGGCCCCTGGAGAAGCCTGTCATTGTGAGTGGCCCTCTGCCATGGGAGGAAAAACTACCTGTCATTGCGACGTCTTTCTGTGGAATTCATATCAGAAGCAAAACAAAGGAGGTGCTGAGGTCACGGGGCATCACTCTTAAATTATTCATCCTTTGCTTCCTCCTTCCATCTCCTCTGTCTGTCGCCCACTTTGTACCGCCAACTCACAACAAGGGCAACTGTCAGCCTACTCCCCATGTCAAATTTTTGGGGGAAAGGAAATAAACATTATGGGGGGGGGAGGCTTTTTGAAGTTATTGACTGACTGTTTGTTTTAGAGGGTATGTTTATGTTCATAAACATGTTCATGTAAATGTTTGGCCAGTTTTGGAAAGGGCAACACACGTCTCCCCACTCCGAATGTCACAGCATCATGAAATTTTAAAATGTGCTTCCCCTCCCGCTTTGTTTGGACTTGGACTTGCTTGCATAATTGATCGGTGTCCTGGCAACTGCTTGTCTGCGGATGCTTGCTGGATGTTTCTCCAGGGACAGGCCTTTTGGGACGGGCACAAGTTGGAATTGATTTGAGTCCCTGTCCATAGCTGAAGCATTGAATTCCATCACTCAGTGCTTCCTCTCAACAGAAACAGCTGTCCGCGCTGGGCCTGACCGACGTGTGGGACCAGAAGTCTGCCGATTTCTCTAGGGTGTCGGCCAAGAGCCAAGGGAAGCTCCACCTGGGCGGCGTCCTCCACTGGGCCTCCCTGGAGCTGGCCGCCGAGGCTAGAGAAGGAGCCGCTGATCTGGAGGATGAGACAGTAGAGAAGCCCAAGCTGTTCTACGCTGATCACGCCTTCATCATCCTGGTTAGAGACAACACAACTGGGACCCTACTGCTGATGGGAGCCCTGGACCACACAGGGGGCGAGGCCCTGCACAATGAGCTGTAGCACCACCAGGACTGGCTATCATCTGTCCTCTTCCCCCTTTCTCTGTCTCTCTCTCTCTCTCTCTGTCTCTCTCCTTCTCAAAGACTACACACTGTTTTGTAAGCTGAGACATTGTCATTCACTGTGGCACACTATCACATCAGACTACAGCTGACTGTCATACACTGACACTGGCACTGGCACTGACACTAGCGTGCCCGAGACACACACACACACACTGACACCGAAACGGCATACATGAATGAAAAGACTGTACAAGACATTACCAAGGTTGACAGAAATACCAAAAACGCTAACTTGGAGAGACTTTGCATTGACACAAGCACACACAGTCTCTCTCTCTCTCTCTCTCTCTCTCTCTCTCTCTCTCTCACACACACACACACACACACACACGCACCCACGGCCTCAGTGAGCGAGTCAACACAAAACAAACTGGCAAACAAGAGTGCACCGACAAACACTAACATGCTGACAAGCAGAAGTGGTTACATTGACAAACACTTGAACAGCAGCAACAACAAGGAACTTTAACGAATAGAGGCTCACAGTGACACTTGAGTCCTCCCCGTCAGATAAACAACAGAGCATGTGTGTGTGTGTGTGTGTGTGTGTGTGTGTGTGTGTGTGTGTGTGTGTGTGTGTGAGAGATAGAGGGAGGTGACGGGCAGATCAAGGGTGCCTGGGTGGCCTCTCTCGGAGCTGGCAGGGGCCTGTAGTGGGTCCCCTGGGCTGCATCTGAGGGAGACTGATGGATCGCCCGAGTGCTTATTGATGGGCCAGCTTAATGCTAATAGCCGTAATGAGTCACAACGCCTGTCAACAACATGGTGGGGATGGGGAACCTTTTAATCTCTTAATACCATCCGGGATCAGTGGGGCCCCGGCCTCCACCCTGACACTGTGATGCTGTTGGAAGCAAGTGTGACTCACATCGCTTGACTTCAGTGTAACGGCTTGATTTTATGATTATTACAGCAATCGGCGGTATTGATTCTCATTTGTTTTTTTAAAGCATCACCATAGTGGAAGGACACATGAATGAATGAGTGTAATGAATGCACTAGAATAGCTAGTACTGGATTGCATGTTTGATATTTCATATGGCATGGACTTTTTTTATTGAACAGATATTTCTAGCCTACTTTTGCTTTTTTTTTTCTTCAATCAAGCTTCATCTTTCAATATCTTGATACCAACCAATCAAACATGTCAGCCTACTTTTGATATATAGTGTGGATTACTGCAACACATTTTTTGACAGCACTGATATAGGGTAAGAGGGCTATTTTTTACTTCTCCCCTGAACAGAATTGGCTGGCATTGAGCCTCAAGGTGTGTGTGGAAGTAGATTTAAAGCCCTGAACCAGCGTCAGTTATTGAATTTTGAGCGGCAACGAATGGCAGACTCACAGCGCCTGGAAAAGTTCTGCGGTCTAACACAGTATCAAACTTTGCTAACAATCTTCACAAAGGCTACCAAACAAGCAAGGGTAAAAATCTGTCCCTTCCTTTTCCACAAATGAATTATTGAGAAATAAAATGAAAGAATGAAAAAAAAAGTTGCTCCCTGCCATTAAACTTAAAAAAGAATAAGTGTCTCTGCATCTGCAATGTTTTATTAAAACGTTAAGACTTTTTCAGTCTGACTCCAAAGGATGCTTTAGTGCTGTGCTGGTTGCATGCGTACACACTCAAACACAGACAGTTATATGACAGTATTCTCCTCGACACTGGGAATGTCTGGGACCAACACAAGTATGCACTGTATTTTCTTGAAGGTATTCTCATTGTATGTAACATGGCGCCTAGAGACAGGCCTGACCCTAATGCGCAACATTCTTCAAGACTTACAGTAAGGCACCAGTTTTACTTTGTTACTAATTTTGTCCTCAGCACAGGTCTGCTCAGCAACAGTGTATGCGCAATGTGTGTGTGCATGCATGTCTGAATAAGCCTACTACTATCAGTGACCTCTCTGCGGTAGCAACCTATGCGGCAGAGAGTTGTAAAGGGCACTATACTGCAGGTATACTCTACACAGAATAAACCCAGGAGCTCCATTTAGACGAGCCGATAATGGATCCGAGGGCGTCTGCTGTGAACACATCAATCCTGCTCATTCCAACACCAGCTCCCTGCTGACTCACCTTCACAGTCCATCCAATTCAACACACTGACACACACACACACACATGTCCACTCACAGGTAGCCTGAAATAATCTCAAATAAGAAATAAGACTGATTGACAGGGAAGACTTACGGAAGGGAAGATAGAATCACTTTCTGTCTGTGAAGCAGGTCTCAGTACAGTATCTCAGACAGACAGTGCTTTTAAATTTGGTTTGATAGCAAGTATTACAGCGTATTAATCAGTATGGCAGTGTTTGTCAGAGCTTACCATGCTTTAAAGGGGAATTTCACACAATACCTCTGAGCTCCCGTTTTGTGCTGTCCTTTGGTATAGATGTTTCTGTTTTACCCTGGCTTTTCATTCATTAGCTGTATTTAACAGAACATGAATTTCAGTGTTCTCTGGATGACTACTCGGAGGGAAAAATTCCAACCTCAGTAACACTGAATAACTCAAACCAAATGAATTTGTGCAAGGCTCTTTACAGTTTGGGGATATAAATGATGTACATAATGAATGAGCTTTGTTTTTAAGTGAAGTGTCCCTTTAAGCTGTTTGTCATGCCACCATGCAAGTGTTAGGAACTGAAGTACAATTTTGTTGGAACAGATTGTTTTTGAGAGAACCACTGCGGTTTCACTTTGTTGACTCAATTGTTTTTTGTGTGTCTCTGAGTTTGTCGTTGTATAGCGTATTGGCCACCCTGGAGATGGCCTTGGGGCACTGCCTTGTTTGGAGATACCAAGCAGCAATAGTTTGGACAGGTAATTGAGTTGAATTGCATTATGAGTTCTGAGTGATGGCCTGACACTATCATTAGGAGCAGTGCTCCCCCCACCCCTCAATTGAAAAGGGTTTTTAGGGAATTTAATGTTTAATCTCTGTTTTTAAATAAAAGATGATGAAAAAGTGGGACCGTGAACTTCCTCTCTTCCCTGCTGCCTTTTGCCATGGGTTCAACTCCTCAGCAATCCAAGAGGCAGAAAAAAAGGGTGAGAGAGAGAAAGAGCACTCACCAAGAGGAGAATCATTCCAGTTACAGTACTTACCCTTTAGAGTAAAAACACACGAGTGGCTCTGCTCCTCTTGGGGTCAACTGGCTGATAGAGATGCTAGGGGGGGCCCTCCATTTTCGCCTTGTTCTTTTTAAAAGCTTGAGATAGGTCAAAAGTAAGAGGCAGATATGTGATACATGGAAAACAGAAATGTTTCAAACTCGTGCAGAACCTTAGGGACTGCATGCTGACATTTTAAAAAGGCTCACAGATAGCTAACTGCCCCAGACCATTTTCATTCAGATGTGAATTTAAACGTGCAATGGGAAGGAGAGATAAGGTTAAAATGGTTGTAATTGATTGTGATGAGGATGTATTTTCTTAGCTAGCTTATCTAAATAACAAAATGGCCTTGAGATACAAATGCACAATAACCAAAGTGTTTCATCTCAAAAGCTGGGATGCTCCCCACTTCTATGGCCCAGGCAAACCTAGTTGATTAAACCGTACCTGGTTAATTTTCTTTGAAGTATCGTCATTTTAGCGTTCGTTAGACATAACTGGAATAATGTGTTAGAAACGTACCGTTATTGTCAGTTCATGAATTTATCATTGGAAATGACGGTTAGTGTTTGTTTTCTCTCAAACCTGCATGCGCACAACTAGAATCCTCCACTGGCACTTTAGAGCTGCTCCACTGACTGCAGGCCGAACGGATCTAACAATAACAAAATGAGAAATCCCTACATTTGACACATTGAACTGCTTTTGGTCGTAAATAACTCCATAATGGATAGGTTTATTAATTCATTAGCCAAACGTTGTATAAGTATCCATAAAATATCTGAAAACTATAAGTTAAACAAATAATGAAAATAAAAACATACATCAATAGCTATTATTTATATACAGCGCCAAACAATAACATATAATAACAAAATACATTACTTTTACCATCCGTTGTTGGCATGGGTTCAATGTTCTTTACATCTCGGCAACTCATTATCGCAGAAAAGAAAACTGCAATTGTGCCGTCAACCTGTAGTTACAGTATTTCCGACAGAACCTGAAGGCCGCATCGCCGGTACGTCACTCCACTCCCGCGTCTCGTCTCCATGGAGACCTCGCGCACAACTCAGAAATTTAGCAGAAACTTAGTCTAAAACGTATCGTTCACTAACATCAATAACACTATAATATTTCTCTCATGCACTTGTTGTCGCTTACCTATTAAAGGTCAAAGTTAATACGCTGTGTTCAGTGTTTGAGGACTTGAGGCTACACTTCTTACCTGAAAGGTAAGTGGTTGCAAACGTTAACTTGCTAGGTACGTTTTCAGCTAGCTTGTAAAGTTAGTAAGCCACTGTTTTACACATAGCAACTGACGTTATTAACCGCTCAGCAAGCAAGCGTCGCCAGGTACAGTAGCCGACTCACATTTATCCAGATACAAGCGTTGGCTGCATAGATGATATCGCTTGGCAAACCGAAAAAAAAACTTTTGGCAGACACGCAGTAACTATCTCACAATAGGTCCACACTGTCAATACAGCCCGTTGTCTTTTCCAGCAGCAGATAGTTAATCTGCCTGCAGCAGACTGTCTCCAGCAGCCCATATTAATGTTATTGATCACTGTCAACTTTCCTGCTGCCTCCAACCTCAGATCTGAAGGGAGTGTGGAGTTCTTGGCTTTTCTCTTTCCAGTAAATGTTTCTTTTTTTCATTAGTCCCTTTCTCTCTTTCCTTTCCCCAATAACCTGTCTTCTTTATTGCACACAGTCCTTAGAAAGTGACAACTTGGGAAACTGAATCAAAGTTTCAATAAAGACTGGACCGCTGTGGGCTTTGACAAGTGAGGTGGCTGGAGCGGAACTGAACAGAAAGAGACTGAGAGAGGACATATCAGTTCCAGAAAGATAAATAGTTCATGAAGCTGTTGACTTCACCATTTTATTACTTTTGTCTCAGAATTTTCCGCCTGCCTGCAGCTCTGTCTGCCCACAAATTTTTCAGCGTTCTCCCCACAGGCCCCAGCTGTCAATCCCAGGGTTAGAAGTTGGTTGGGAAAATGGGAGTTGTAAGTTTGTCATGAGCCCAGGTGCGTGCATACTTGCTGCGATGTTGATTAGACTGTGAGAGCTGCCATGATACCTTATAATCATTACAGCTTTACTGTGAAAAAGACAAAGCCGGGGGAAGCAGAAATCAGTGATGTGAAATTAAATTAAGCAAGATTGCCTCTTCCTTTCTTTAATGTTTACACTTTCAGACCTTGTCTTTGATCTTTCTTCTCCCCTCTGTTTAGAAGCTGACTAGGAGGTGTGGACATGGCAGACACTGTGCCACAGCCTCCCCGGCAACGGCGTGGATCTGCCAGCAGTGGCAAGTCCAGGCGTAGCGGCTCAGCCAAGAGGCAAAAGACCAAGAACACCAAAATCACCCCTGAACCCAGTGACCTTCCTGTTGACACGCAGGAGATCCACCCTGGAGGTAAATATTAATGGTTACACCCACAGACACACACACACTTACTCCTTGTGGTTACGTTTACATCATATTTCAAAAATATATTGAAGTGGGTCATGTAAATGCCATGTCTCATTTTCAACACTTCAAATCCAGTCTTACCCAAAGTATTCCAGGGTATGTGTGGAGTTTGATATGATCTGGGATGAGGGCAATATTTTGAATATTTGCGCACATGTAAAAACACTCAATGTACTGAAAATGGATTTCAACTTGTATCAAATCCATGTCGTTCCTACAGTTTTTCACAGCTTGATGCTATGAATATTTCCTTTGATATGGTCTCCAGCAAATCATTACCATGGCAAGGCATAACATAATTATCCCGTATAGTACTCCTCCAAAATGCCTAATTATGTAATTACATGATTACCTCTGGAAGGAAAAATTGTGTGATTTTTCTTCAGGACGTTGGATTTTCCCATTTTCATTTATACAATAGTAGGGCTCAGCACAATTATATCAACCCTGAAGTCCAAACTACTGTCAAAAGTAATGACGGTGCTCAAAATGACAAAAAAGAAAGAATTGCTAGGCTAGATTATTCTGACAATGTGAACCAGATGTAATTATGAAAATTGGTGTCTCTCAATATGTCACTGCATTTTCAGAGGCTCATTGAAATGTCTTTTGTTTGTGTGTGTGTGTGTGTGTGTGTATGTGTGTGTGTGTGCCCTTACAGAAATCACAGAGGAGACTAAAGTTGAAAGCAGTGAAGAGGCTTTGGTGGAGGAAGAAATGCCAGACCTGTACACCATTAGCCAGGTAAAGCCATCAACCTGCTAATGGAGACCTTGTCAACAGTGAAGAATTGATGGTTTTCTCCCGACCGCCAACAGTGGCACTTACAATTAGGAGGGTTAGAGTTACATTATCTACATTGCAGATGGACATTAAAGTGGAATAGCACTCAATTCAAGAATTCACATATGTTACTCTTGTGGTCTACCACAGTCCAATCAATGTTTGGGAGCATGTACAACTCTCTCCCAAAGCCAAAAACCAGACGACCAAAACTCCGACCTGTTATGTCACCCAGTTCTTGGAAGTACTTCATAAGCAGTGAGTGGGAGATGGATTTTGTGAGCCCACCAAATGTTTGTTTAAGCTCTTTACAACCAATTGAGCTTTATTCTATAGGCCTAGTGCTGATATCAGTGCTGAACCAGAAAATGTACCCTTATCCCTAGAAAATCGTCCCTGCTGTCTGAGCCATTTCCTTTCCATTTTTTCTAATTGATTCTCAAATGTACTGTACATGACTTCACAGGTTCGATGGGAAAAACTTGTCTTGTTTTAACCCTTTTATCTAAACTCAGTATTACAAACTAAACTAATTACATGGTTATGGCTCCTGAAACTCAGATGTAATGCCCTTTTATAAATTCACATCATTGCTTTGGCTCGGTTTCAGTGAGCACCACAACTTAGCATTGACACACATATCGTCATACAACTGCCAGGGCCTTGAAGCCAAATGTTGCTTTGTTCAACAAACAGCTTTCCTTTTCCTCTAACCTCACTTCACTCTTACTTCCTCACTGCTTATTTTCTATCCGCTGTCAAAAAGAGTTGAGCCCGTTGTGTTTTTATCACCAAGGAGAAAACTTTCTCTGCAGAAAAAACCCAGAATAATGCCTCTTTAGGCTGCCAGATTTGGAGAATATGGAGATCAGGTTGTGATTGCTGGTGTGTGCTCAGTGAACCTGCACAGTCACTGTCCTCTCATCAATTGAATTAATAGAATTAATTAGCACTCACTGCCTGGGAACACAGCGCTGGCATTTACACGCAGTGACCCATACCCCCTTCTCTGCAGTGTTTATGTATGTGTGTGTGTGTATGTGTGTGCTCACGCTTCCCCCTGGAAAATAACAGCTGCTGAGCGTGGGCAGTGATCACACACACACAGACATGCTCTCTTCCCTACAAAAACACACACTGGCACATGCACGTTTTGCTGTACCTGCCTGTTAGCATTATTCGACAAGACAGCTCCCTGTATAATCTGCATGGTGATATCGTTTGGATAATATTGGAGGTAGCTCAAGCACCACCTGCTGTGCGTTCAAATTGCCAGTGAGGGTTAGTGCTGGATGGGGTGGCGCAGAGTGGGTGGGGGGGCAATACAGAGTTAGAACCCAGTCTTTTCCAATTATGATATATTTTGTTCTAATTGGGGGATACGGGTCATTGGTTGTAATTGTGCTAACTTTTCGTGCCATCTCTGTGGGGAGTGCACAGTTGCGTGGTGATATTATCACACTGAATAACCACCTTTCACTCTTTCCCTTCCTCCTTTTGTCCTTGAATCCCTCCATCCAGCGGAGGTTATTCATCAGTCGCGTAGCCCTGTCTGGCGTGACAGAGGAGTCATGGACGGAGGGGAGTAAAGTGGCACTGGATAAATTCATAGCGGACACCTCCATTGTAACCATGGTGGTCTACTTGGATTCTTGCACAGGGCTACAGGTGGTGTACACCATGCCCTCACAGGTACAGCACACACTCCCTAGCCAGCAGACAGACAGCCACTGAACCCCAATGAGATGTGCAGTATTGAGCCTTTAATGAAAGAGTTGTGCCCCATTAAGCCCCATTGGGGCTTGCTTAATTCCTATGAGAAGGTTCAAGCAGCTAAGATAATGTGACAGTGAAAAGTAGTAGGGGATGGCTATGATGTGTTTTATTTGACCATCAGTGGTTAGTTAGGTATGTATGTAGCTGCATGCCCCGGAGAGAGGTGTTCGAATCCCTTTGTTCACGTTCTTTATGCAACCTTGTCCAGCTTGTCTGATACCTGTTCAGCTTTCATCCTGACTAATAGAAATGTCAAAAACACTAGAAAAGCTGAACTGACCATTCTCCTCAGAAGCCAAAAGATGTGAAGCAGAGATTGCTACCAGGCCTTGTCAAAGACACACACACACACCAGCACACACACACATCCACAATACTGTGCAATATTACAACTGATAAGAGCTTTTGTAGATTGTGGTAATGACGTCCCTGAATACCAAGTGAGCTGCATCTAAAGAGACCCACAGGAATTAATAAAAATGTCTGCCATTTCATGGCTGCAGCGGTTTCCTGCTATTGAGAGAACACAAAAGAACACAGAAAGCAGCGATTTAATTATGTTTTTCTGGATGCTTCGCTATGTATATGGCTTTTGGAAATGTTGCATTCTCTCACTCATAGTCTCACTCTTTGCCTTTCCTCTGTCTCCCTTTTCTGCCTTACTCTTTCATTCTCTCTTGCTCTCCCCCGTTTCACCACCCCATCCCCATCTCCTCCCTTTCTCACTCCATTCTTCTCCTGCCCTTTCTCCTCTGCTTCTCTCCATCTGTCTTCATCATCTCGTCATTCTTTCACCCCCTTCTTTTTTATTTCCTTTTCTGCTTCTCTCCTTCTCTCTCTTTTACATGGGCAGGTGGTAGAGCAGCTGGCCTACTTCATCCGTGCGTCAGAGGCGGTAATCACAGCGGAGACATTTGAGATGGCCGTGCAGTTTGGCACTGTGCGGGGCAACCCCACCCAGAGTTTGTTGAGGCTGATGAACGCCGTGCATGTCCCCCTGGTCACCCTCAGCACCACCTGGCCAGAGAGCATCAAGAACAATTACACCGCCCACATGCACCGCTTCCTCACCTGCCTCACGGGTGGGTACCTCGGTGGAGGAGAGTTAAAGTAATGACAGTACATGGTTTACGAAAGTTACAAAAAACTTTGTGACTGCTGTGAAGGTGTTATCCCCGCCTTCTGTTTCCCTCCCTAGGGTTTAGAGGATGTTTAGGGGTCTCTTCATAAATACAAACACATCAACTAGACATCGACACTTCTTTTTTGATCTGGTTTTGACAATTCCCAAGCTCAACCATCGCTTTCGGTTATAAAATGAGTAGTATTTTAGTATTTCAGTTAAATCTGAAATTTAGAACCATATTTCACCCCTCCACTTTTTCTGTTTTCACAGCCATTATGCTATTATGGTTCAGACTTTACATACTGGTGGTTTCTTTTTCTCCCTCTCTGTCCCTATAAAGGTCCCATTTTTTTAGCCTCAGTCTTGCTTGAACAGCTTTGCCTTTGTATCAGTTTCGCTAATACTATCTCAAAAAATACCCTGCCATATACTCAAAACGTTTTCCCCTTGAGAAAACACATCACAACCATAAAGGTTACAGTGCAATTCACGCTCACAAAATGTCACTTTGACAGCCAACCATTGATCTGCTTCATACAGAATGACAAGCGCTTTTTGAATTTGGAGTTGTTATTTCATGTTGCAGCCACAGAGATGCTTTCTGTTGTTCCCAAAGCCAGGAAGGTAAACGCTCACGGGCTAGCTGAATTGAGAGACACACAGGGGTAATCACACAGTGTATGGTGCGTTGTGATGGTTCAATTCTCATGCTAATTATCCCAATCAGTGTACAAAACGCCACTGCTTTTCAAACACGCACACCAACACACACTCGTACACATGCACACACCCACGCTGGTAGCAAACAGAAACTGCACCCCCACAATTACAACCTCCTCTACCTGACACAGCTCCATGTTTCCTGGATAATCAGACAAAGATTGGATAATCCTGACAGAAATCCCTTTCATTCCCTCAGCCCCCTGCAAATTCTCATTTTGCAATATCATTTTCAGTCAATACACCAACAATCAAAGGCATTTCAAGGATTCTGAATTTCCTAGACTCTCAAAGCTGGCCTCCGGGGTAAACATTTTTTGCTTTATAGAAACTTTATTCTAAACTTTGCAGATTCAATAACAATGAAGTCACGGTGATGTGCCCACTGTGACTGCAGATGGTGGGTTCACAGCATAAATATGTATGTAAGTGGAGAACACAGGTAATAGTATAGCCCCGGGTGTACAGATTTCACCCCCATGCCAGGCCGAGCGGTAGCAATCATGAAAGGCGCTCATTTGGTTTGGGGCAAGGCTGCACCTCATTCACTGTGTCTTCAGCTATTCACTTCAATCTCACAAAGGTCAACTGGCCCTAGAAAGCATGCACATAGACACCCGCACACAGAAACACACACATTAAAACATCACACACACAGAGCACACACAGGTGGAGGCAGAAACCAACAGCCACTCGCAGGCAGGCACGTGCACACACTCACACACACACGTGGCTTCCTGTTTTGTGCTCTTTAGCTGTTTTGCTCACCTTCCCTGCTCTTAGTTGGCTCATTATTTCTCTCTCTCCCTCCACCATTTGCTGTCCTTGTGTAGCTCTTTTGTTTAAAGGCTAATGGAGGACTGCATGTTACTGTCACCTTATGAGTGTGTGTGTGTGTGTGTGTGTGTGTGTATTGTGGTGAAGCCCAACTTTCCTCTTTATTTTCTGATCCTAAATGTCCCCACAGTCAGAACAGCAGAACAGCTCACTAATACTCATCCTTTCATCTTCTTCATCATCTTCTTCATTCTTCATTATGGTTCAGTATGGTAGTTTTTCTTTTCATAGTGCTTCATTTTATTGTTCACTTTCACCTCACACTCAACCTACAAGTGGTAAATATGTGAGATGCATGATGAGATGGAGAGAAGTGTTTTCTCAGCTTTCACTGGTCCGTCGCCGTGGAAGTGGTAAACACTTGTGATTTCCGCTGCTGGGGATTGCAGATTGGATTCTATTTGATCTCAAAGCAAAGAGAATACGTTCCATATTTGATTCTACACATTCTTATAGCTGTTATCCTTGTGCTTTGTAGACACAGGAACCTGAAAGAGTGACACTCTCCAGATACTCTCCACTCTTTTATGCAGTTCTTATCCTCACACTTTGTAGGCATAAAAACCTCAGAGTGGTGCTCTCTTGAGAGGCTATATATGACTTTGCTGCAACTGCTGTATTTTGAAAGGAACACAAACACTTTTTTCTGCACGGATCTGCGCTATTATCTATTGGTGAAATCGATGTGTAATGATTCTATATAATAATGTGTTTGAACAGATGCCAGGTTTAAGATGGAGGGCAACACGGTGCTGTACATCCCAATGGAGGGCCTGCAGCGCAGCCCTGAGGAGGCCAGCAAGGACAAGCAGCTAGTACAGAGGCTGGAGAGTAAGCCTAAGGGGCTGTGTGTGTGTGTATATATATGTGTGTGTGTGTGTGTGTGTGTGTGTGTGTGTACCTTTGTATCTCCGTCTGTCTCTCTGGGGATGCTGTCTAAAAGGTCACTCATACTTTATCTTTTGATCTGTGTTTCACTGTTCAAAACACCATTGAAGCTCTGGTGTCTGCTTCCTGATTCTGACTCTTTAGAGATTTTATTTAATGAGGCACTGGGCTTGTCACCTCTCACTCCCACCCATCAACCCTCTTCATCTTTCTTTGTCTTCCGCTCTTTGTCCCTCTGTCATCTCTCTCATTCTATTCCTCCACAATCTCTTCCTCTTCTCCAATGCCTCTTCATGTCCCATCCACTTCCCCCCCATTGCTCCATCCTTTGCTTCATCTCTCCCCCTTTTAACTTCTTCTGCCTATATCTGTTCTTTCTTCTCTTCATCCCTCCCTTTCTCTTTTCTCATCATCTTCTTGACCCCCCACACTCCATCCCTTCTTCCCTCTCCAGTTGTGATGATCCACTGGACGCGTCAGATCAAGGAGTTGCTGAATGCCCAGGAGACAGTGGAAATGAGGGACAGCTCGGGCCCTCTTGAGGAGATAGCCTTCTGGAGGAGTCGCTGTGCCGACCTGTTGGGCATCAGTCAGCAGCTGCAGAAGCAGGGTGTCAAGCAGATCCAGAGCACCCTGCAGCTCTCCAAGTCCTCCTATGTACCGCCCTTCTGCAAACTGGCTAAAAAGATACAGGTACAAGGAGTCTGCAGGTCCTTATCTGTCTTAAAAGGTCTTTAATACAATTAATTCCAGCATTTAAAGACTTAATTAGACTTTAAATGCTGGATTTAATTGTATTGCAGAAGTGTTAAAGTTTTGTGGGTTTTTTTGGTGTACTATTTTCCCAGTGAGAAATCAACCTGGTTACGCAGACCTATGTGTCAACTGGTTGAGTGTTTTTTCTCATCATTTTTCAAAACTGGTCTTCAATTTCAGCAATTAAAAGGGTATTCAAAAGTATTAAATTGAACTTGCTGAACCTGCACGTTCCCTGAGGTAGCAATAGTCATACATACAAGAGTGATGCATTTTGTAAGTTCCTGTGTGAGAAATTTGATCAGCAAAAATATGTAAAAAAATATGTATCTCATAGTGCCTGGTGTGCCTGGTGCAGATGGCACAGTAAAACACAATCAGTGATGACCAGCTTATTTTGGAGAAATTAGCCACTGCATATGTGTAGCAGACAGCTTTTGTCAAGAAAGCCCTCATAATGGAGCAGAGTGTGACTTGCAGCACAGCACAGAGTGACATAGCACACAGCTTAGGCCAGCACAGCACATTGGCTGGTATAGAGCCACCATAGAGGCTCAGTATGATGAATTATGGACAAACAGAGAATATCGAGACTCTATCCACTGTGCTTTACAGCCTGGAGTTGGCCAGCCAGCCAGACAATCCATTTAACACTGTAAGGCCGGCTGTATCCAACAGCACCTGCTTGGATGGGGAATTTAGCCATTCCATGACTGATGACACTGGCTGACGCTCAAATCACACACAGTTCCCTTACTGTATACAGCAGAATGAAGCCAAAACAGTGTATTTAGATGGGAAATGGGAAAGAATGTGAGGTGAAGTCTCAGTATGTGCACATGCAGCAGCCAAAGCAGGCTTTGGGGCAAAGCATCATACTGCACTATATCAATGCGTCTCTCTCGTGTGATGTGTGGAGCAGAGCTTGGCGTTCGCCATTTATCACTAGAAGTGCACCACAAAATAATTATAGATCACAGCCTACAACTGTCTGTGGGAAAGAGAGTACAGTTAGAGTTGAGGGTGTGGGATGAGCTGGATAGGGTTACGCGTAACAGTACACCTTTACCTGCTAGTAGGTAGATCAACAGTTTGAGTCCCTCAACCTTTGACCTTTTGCCCCCTGTCTACATGTGTGTATGTTTCTCAGAATGGCTCTCTACAGGCCCAGTCCAACCTGTCCTTCCTGTCCCTGCTGAAGGAGCCCTGTGAGGAGCTGGCCCAGCTCCATCCCAGCCAGGTGGCTCCCAAGCTGCAACACATTGTCAGCCTCATCCGCATCATCTGGGTCAACTCCCCCCACTACAACACCAGAGAGAGGCTCACCGCTCTCTTCCGCAAGGTACCTGTATTTCACTAGGTCACCAAGCTGGGGAGTAGTGTGTACTCACACCAGGTTCCTTCCCTTGGCCTCCTTTCCTCTGTTTCTGTATCCTTCTGTTTGTCTCTCTCTCTCTCTCTCTCTCTCTCTCTCCCTCTCCCCCCCATTGCTGTCTCACACAAACACATATATACGCTGACATACGTACAGTAAGCCGCCTGTAATATTTGTAACAGCTCAGCTCTAGTCAATTAATTAACAATGTTACTGTGAGGTTCTTTACACAAGCAATCATGTATTTGCCTGCTAAGTCATCAGAGCTTCATTTCCAGATAACCTTTCGCTTTCTGAAGATCCTTTCACGAGTTGATCAGCTCTCCAGTTGGATTAGGTTCTTGTCTGTTCTTGTTCTTGTACTGATAAGCCATCATCAGCACTCTGGCCCACTCCCACTTATCCAGGGTGCTCAGACATCAGAGCTACAACATCCTGAGACTGTATGCAGCATCTGAAAGGCCCCATCACTGTTTTCATTATCCCAACTGTTTTCATTTCAATCGCCAGCTCTGGCTCCACAGACCAAGGGAAAAGCGTTTAACCTCAAATAATTATGCTTCGACCCTCCATAGTTGGAATCGTTTGCTGCCCCGTCGCGTTGCTTTCCTTGTTCTCTCACTCTTTCATATCTCCCTCCTTTTTGAGGTCTTTTTCTCTCACTCTTTCTGTCCCTCTCTCTGTCTGTCTTCCTCTCTCTCTCTCTTTCCTTTGATAATACATCAAGGCGGACTGGCTCGCATTAAACATGTGGCCTAATTGTTTCCTGAGGGCGTGTGTGGGTGCAACGATCTGAAGGCCCATGCGCTACCGCTGTGGTGCTACTTTCAAAGTGGCCAGGGTGCCTACAACCCTGGGTGCTCCATCGGGTCTAAAGCTGCACCTTTAACCCGCACCAAGGGCACTGCAGAACAACCCCTCCTCTTCAGCCACAGAGGCCTCATGTGTTAAGGCCTCCTGTCACGTCAGATAGAAAGACCCAGGCTTATGCAACCCCAAGGCGCCTTTCTTATGGCTCAGCCAGAGGAAACGGGTGTTAGGAGGAGTTAGCGCCAACCAGGTGGACCCTCCGTTTGATCTTTTTGGGAATGCTGTGTTTATGGAAAGTCATAATACCGGGGCTCTCCCAGACAGTGGGAATGCCTCAGTTTAACAAAAGATGAAGATTAGAAAGAAATGAGCATTATGCATTAGTTTCCCATGAACATCAGAATGTGCTGAGTAACGTGATCGGTAACATATATCAACACCTTGCACTCCAACATCTCGCATCTGCTTACATTTCCATAGTCCGACTTTATGTTTTCACATTTCCCAACGCTCCTCAGTGATTTCACAATAGGCTTTTTCTTTGCCCTCTGAGCCTGTTTACTCTCTTATTTATTATTCCTCAGACCTGAGATAGAGCGAAGACATTTTTACAGCCATTTAGCTGCCTAGCTGAGTTGGTGCTGCCGGATAATGACACTCTGTCTGTGCGGAGTAGGCCAGCAGTCTACAAGCTTCACTGCTTATCACTGACCTGGATCTGTGTATGTATGTGTGCATATGGGGGTGTGTTCGTGTGCAAAAATGAATGTATTGCGCTGTTAATGTGCGCGTATGCGGGCATGTCACATGTGTATTATTCACCAACCTGCTCCTTATGCACTGACGCATGTTGTCATTGGCTGTGGAGGAACATGGAAACTTCTGGCCCACTATGCTTTATGGAACTCCAATGGCCTCGGATACTCCTGCAGCTCTGCTCGCAGTACGTTTTCCATCTCTTCTCATGGTTGAGAGGCTTTCTCTCCCCCTCCAGTTGTATGAAATAATAGAGAAGGAAAATGGCTTGTTTATTTTCTGCAGAAAAGGATTCAGGCAGCGAGTTTCTCTCTTTTTCTCTTCTGGAGCAGAACCAGCCTAACTGATGTGGTTTCCATTTGTGTCTGATGTTTTTTGGCTAATACTTTCTAATCAGAGTCCATTTGTGTCATGGCGTGTGTGGTTGTACTTCTGTGTGTTTGTCTGCCTCTTTTCATGTGTTTGTGTGGTGTGTGATGCATGCACTTGGTGTGTGCCTGTGCCTGTGTGTATGTGTGCGCACATGTGTGTGTACATGTCTGTACACTTCTCATTGTGAGTCTGCGTTGTATTCATCCAAGTTTGTGTGTGTGTGTGACTTGCCACTGCCCCCACTCTCCCCTGCAGGGCCTCAACCATTTTCTTCATTTGTTGCAGCTTTGTGTTCCTTTTCTTTCCCCCCCTGTCCTCTTTTTGTGCTGGGGAACACAATGTCTGGTTTAATATCATTTTCCAATCACTGAAGGCTGCAGGGCAAGGACTTTTGACTAGGCTGTTTCGTTCCAGCTAATACCAAAGACAGAGGAGAGAAAATAATAACCCTAGTGGATGATAATAGCTGTAGTGATCATTCTGCCGTCATTTGCCTCTGGTGCTCTCTGTAGCTGCAGCTGATGTTGTCTTTGTTTTGTTACTCCTCGCTACACAGAGCTACACCGCTGTTACAAGCTGTCTGACACCCTTCGCCTTCTCAATGTCCGTCCCAGATATATTCAACGCCATCTGGTTGTATCACAGAGAGAGAAAGAAAAAGAGAGCGCGAGAGATACCGTTCTGTGTGTGTGTGGGGGGTGGGGCAGAAAAGTCCAGTGGATTTTTACTTTTTAAGTCAAGACTTGCCTGTTGTAACGCAGGGCTTTTTGAAGAGGTCCAGATTCTCAGGAAACTGCCTGATTATACAAGAGCTTAGAGAAAATCTCTGGAGAGTTAAGATTCAGGGACATATGTTGTCTTCATCTGCACCCTCCTCCCTCTCCTATCCATCCTTCATGTTTTTTTCTCTGAGAGAGGGGGGGGGGTTGGGGCTGGAGAGTGAGGAAGAGAAAGGAG
>OOFE01012901.1:8375-23060 GCA_900323365.1 Monocentris japonica | reverse complement strand
TAATTAAAAAAAAAAAAAAAAAGAATCATGTAGTTCTCAGTAATGATACATATACATGATAGTGTTGCTAATTGATTGAGTCACTTGGGTACTCTGTAAATGAAGGGAGAGAGAGCAAGGGAATACATGACTATAACTTCAAAGAGGATGAAACAGCAGTCGGTAATAGGCCAATTTAATAAACTGCACAACATACAGAACTGGTGTGTTAGCAAATAGTTTTTCACGTCAGTTTGGAAATATTACTAATTGTGATTTTTTTGTGTTGACTTCATACCTGATTATGCACTGTCATCTACTGGTCAACACAGGACATTTCACAATCTGATCTAAAGCCACCAAGTCAAATGATCACGATACAATGTGTGCTATTTTTATGTATTTATTGAATAGTGAAACATTTGGTCATTGCTTTATCCCTGGGGGGAGGGGGAGGGGGGGCAGTCCTTGCACTGAAAACACACTTGCGAAAACACATGCATGACAAAACACTCATTCCCTCACTGTGAAGACACACTCGTGCACAGACTCCATCAGCCACCGTGGTTAGAAAAAGTCACTTTCCTGCCCTGCTTAAGGCACATGGTTGTTGTTGAGGTCATGGAGAATAACAGCAAGAAATCTACAAAATCTAAAACAAAATCTGAGAAACCTTTTGAAAAACAAAACAAAACAAAGATATACAGTATATAGAGAGACTTTCAAACCTGACACAACTATTATAAAAGAGTGAAATCTCCATCCCTGGTCCTGACGTTCTTTGGGAAGCTGACATCTCTATCAGTTATGAGGAGGTTGGTTGTGTCCTGACTGAAACACCCCCTTTATAAATCGAACAATCATGGGTCATGTTTGTTTGTCACCACCACTGATGACACCGGCAGCCACTGTTTACCTTCTGATTATGAACCAATCAGTGAGTCATAAATCTCAAGCTGTGATTGGAGCACAACTGAGCGAAATGACAGGTAAGAGCACCCCTTGCTGAACCTCGACTAGAGAGGTTGAGAGAGGTTTAATACAGTAGAGAGGTCTAGCTTGCCCAGCAAGAAACATCCCACAGAGCTGATAAACAATATAAAACAGTATATCTAGCAGTCCCATGATACCGTCTCAAACCATCTATCTGTCAGTGAGGCAGAGCACTAGCACAATACAGCCTTTTCATAGCGTTATGCAGACACATTCACTACAATCTGATGCTATTAAAACAGCAAAAATGTGTTCGCAAACTAAAAAAGCAAATGGTAGAGAGTGCTACCTTAGTAAAACTTAGGTAGAGAAGGTGTTCTTTGGCCAGGGGTATATATGTACAAAAATGGAAGAAACAAAGGTCCAAGGCATCTGGCTAAAGTTAAAAAGCCTTTATTAAGTTGGCTGGTTCATATGAACAATAAAAAACTCCTCAGCGTTTCGGGAAACATACTGCCTGGCAAACAAGTTTCTTGTTTGGGTGAAGGCTACGGCCAAAACTTTAGCCTTTGTTTCTTCCATTTTAAAAATGTATTTGTCTTCTGCACCAATGTGACTAGTGTTGATTATTCTGAGGCCACTCAGCAGAGTGATTTCGGTCGAACCTTTGGGAAAAGCTGGGGAAAAAAACATAAACATTCCTGTTGATACTGAATTGTGAAATGAATTCTAGGTCTGAAATGTTCAGTTAGAAATCAGTATCTTACCCCAAAGTAGTTGTTTGGGACGAAGCCCTCTCTGCCACAGAGCGAGGCCCACCACCAGCCCACTCCCTCTGGCTTCTGGAGGATGGTGACCATGTCTCCCTCTTTGAAGCTCAGCTCGTCTGCAGCCTGAGCAGGGTAGCTCCACAGTGCATACAGAACCCCGCTGTTCTCTACGCCCATGGCCTCCTCCACACCTGACACCATACAAAAGAAACATAGAATATAAGTAATTGCAACACATACTAGATGGTGGCAGGCTGGCCTAGTGGTTAGAGACTGTCCCATAACCAAAACGTCACAGGCTTGAGCAATACAACAGCTAAAGTGAGTCCATCAGCTAGCATAGACCGATATATGGGGCTGATATTGGCTTTTTATTAATATCATGTTGTCCACTTCGATATGATGGAGGTTCCTCTCTGACTGCAGCTACATAAAATAGTCTGTAAAACCTGCAACAAAATTGTATTTTCTTTGCAAATTTTCTTGCCTCCTGTACGGTATCCCAAAGTTCCCCTACCAATAGGTGAATAGATGGGGTGGTGAGTTTTAGTGTCTCATGATCTTTTATCATTTCACAGTACGCTCTCTCTTCAGCTGTGTCAGCTATCATGTGCATGTGATGTCCTTACAATACACATTTAGCTGACACTCTGGGTGTTCAGCTTAAACCAACACTACAATTAACCAATAGTCAACAGCGCAAAGGTCACAGCCACCCTGACAACAGATGTAGCAAGATATAGCAACAGTTTGTCCATCAGCAGTCATGTGACCTATCGAACTCATGTAAGGCTAAGTGCCTAACGTAAATAGGTAAAGTAGTGTGTGTGTGTGTGTGTATGTGTGTGATCTCCTTACCCCTCAGGAAGCACTCACACTCCTCAAACCCCACAGCGTAGGGATCACACTTCTGGGAGGCGGTCGCTCCATCACTCTCTGTCACAGCCATAACAGCAGCACCATTCCTCACCAAAAACTCACACAGAGGACGGTCGTTACAAGAGGCTGCACAGTGCAGTGGAGTCCTGGAGGGCGAAGGACCACCAGAGATTATACACATCTAGTATATTATCTAGCTCTGTGTATATTTCTGTTCATTTTTACTCTATTACTGACTTCCATCACATCCTGGCTCCCACAGACACCATGTGCAAATTGTACAGTACAGTACTGAGCAAAAGTCTTAGGCACCCTAGATTTTTTTATATAAATTTGGTCTTAGATCTTTAGTTTTCTGCATTAGTGTTTAACATTACTGCTCTTTATAGTACATCTTTACGGATTTTTTTTTACATGTGCCTAAGACATTTGCACAGTACTGTATTTCCAAAATTTTTTGTTGTGTTACATTTAATATGACGTATGTGAGCAACCCACCAAGTCAAATTCCTTGCATGTGCAAACTTACATGGCCAATAAAACTTATTGTACAAACTGACAGCAATGCTACACAGACTAAGATATGCCATTGGTGGATGCTTCTATCCAAAGCAGCTCACAGCTCCATGAGTGCATACATTTTCAGCATGGGCGGCTCCAGTGGGAATCACAACCCTAACCTTGGCAGTGTTGGTGCCATGTTTTACCCACTGAGCTACACAGGGGCAACTTTGTCCCAGTCAGAGAGAGAGAGGTGGGATAGGTGAAAAAGAATAGAGAAGCTTTTACCAGCCATGGCTGTCTGGCGCACTGACATTGGCTCCGATGCGAACCAGGAAGTCCACCACAATGTAATGGCCCCCACAGATGGCATTGTGAAGGCCGGTGATACCCTCGTCATTGGGTTGGCTGGGGTCATTCATCTATGGAAAGCATGCATTACACAGTGGTAGTTAAACAGCTAAACTTTAAAAGGAAAAGTCAATCCTCGGATACTCCTACACTGTTAGATGTCATCGATCTGTGATGCTCAACACATTCCAGGAGTTATTTTGTGTTGAAGTGTTGTATTTTACACTTTCCCTCAACCTGCCATGTCTACTTCTACTTCAGTTAGTGATTTCCTACATTTCCCAGAAGGACTTTTGACAACCCTCAGAGAACGGGAACTTGATGCATTCAACTGTGGGTTATACGAGTAGGCAGGCAGCAATGGCGATAGTCATAGCATAGTAAGAGATTTTCCACTTGAGAAAAAGTGGAAACGCAACATGTCTTGTGGCTGCATTGCATTCTGGTCTATCTTGGCTACTGTTGGTGGAGAAATTGGTCTCTCTCCTCTTCTACGATGGATTTCTCCCTGTATGATTGTTGAATGTCGGTCTAGGTTTGCTTAGTACTTGCACCCATGTCCATACATGTACATACATGTACATACATGTACATACATGCATGCATGTGTACACACACACACACACCTCCTGCATAGCCTTCTGCACCGTGTCTAGTTCTCCGACCAGGGATCCGTCCAGCAGCAGGACCAGCGGGCTGAGCCGGGCTCGTCTCCCAGAGCATTTACGCTCCCGACTGGACCGCCGCAGAATGGAATGGTAGCTCTGAAGAGACAAACACAACGCCAACTTACACAGAGTAAAGCACTTATAGCAAACGTCTCTCACTAGCAGCATTTAAAAGACTGAAATGTGACATTATCAGCTTTGTAGTAACTGATAAGGTAAAAGCTGCCAGCTAATGTAATAACTTGTCAAAATGTAATATAATGTCCCTGTAAATGGGTTGAAACTGTAATAAAAGCTGTTGATGTATTGATGTAATTATGTAATATCATCACATTATGACACGATTATGACTTAATAAAGAGGTAAAACAGTTTTAACTGATGATGTAATAATACCTATGACACTATTAGTATTATTATTAAACCAGTTAAACTATTATTACAATATCTAGCAACTTATTACATTATTAGGTTTTATTACATTTTCAACCTATTTAGAGGGACATTTTGTTACCTTTTGATAAGTTATTAAACTATCTGACATTCATTATCAGTTGCTACAGCTTATTTCTTACTCTGTAGTCTTGGGGGAGCGGTGTGGATGTCTGCTGTGTGGGAAAAGGGGGAGGAGGCATGGGGTTGTCCTCTCCCTCTGAGGAGCTGCTTGTCTCGCTCCCTTGCTCCCCCTTCTGTTGGAGGTCCTTCCTTCGGAAGAGCTTGTTGATGAGATGTTTGTACTGGTTGGGCTGGTAGTGGGAGACCTTCTTCAGGGGATGGGATCGGTCCACGGAGCCCCGTCTCTTCAGGGCTCTGGGAATTTCTGCCCGAATACGGAGCAGCTCTTCCAGGTCAGGGATCTCCTGGCTCTGGGCCTCAGGGGCCACCACAGGCTGCAGTCTCGTGGGGCTGAGGGGCCGGGGGGCAATGCTCTGCTCTACCGCCCTACCCCTCTCTGACATGCTGGGATTCTCAGAAATCACAGCCATATGATGAACAAGGTCCAGCCGCTCTAACTCTGCATCGACATCCCCCGGATTCAGCACTGCAGAGATGGAGACCAAAACACGTCAACTAAACAAATTGAAATTGAAAAAAGATCGAAAGATCCTATGAACATGAATCGAGGGCAGGGAAGTGTAACAGAGTGCTTCTATACCTTCACCGTATGAGGTTGGCAGCCTATGCTCAGGTGGAAGAGGCTGTGGCTGGAGCATGGGCTGGGGGAAAAATTCTCTGGGCAGAGGTATGGCTGGTTGGTAAGGCAGCATGTCTCCTTCTGCTCCCAGGGCCCTGGGGTGTTGGGTCGGGGCCGCGGCCCAGTGGGGGTTCTGGAGACGCATGATGACGGACAGAGGGATGGGCCTGCGCTGGCGGGTCTGCGTGGAAGCAGGGGGGATGGAAATACGGGAGATGATGGGCTGAGGGTGGTATGGGGCATGGGTCGGGGACGCAATGTCTGGAGGTACTGATATACGGGTGTTACGGGGGAGAGATCCATGAAAAGCCTGGTGAGATCGAGAGCGAGAATCCTGGAGAGGTGGAGAAAAACAGAAAAAGGGAATGAATTCAGTAAATCAAAGAAAAAAGAAAGCATTCTTGCGAATCTCACACCTAAGCATGCATAGGAAAACTGGTGTTTTATGTTGTAAAAAATCTCTCTATGTATATTCCTTGTAAAGAAATGGCATGACGAGGGTTTTTGAGTTCTAGCAGTTAATGCCAGGTGGTTCATAAGTGAAAAAGCACCCAGAGACAAAGTCTCTCGTCTCCAAAAATACTCAAGTACTGATTCTTTCCCGCCCAGTCTGTCCAACAGTTCACACTGTTCTTATCTGATGTATGTAAGAACATTGCGCAAGTGGATTACGTGACAGAAAGCATACTTGTATTTATTTGATCATCTCCGTATTAACACCACACACCATTTTAGTGCCAGGGGCCGGGGGAGGGCCATCTAGGTTGGATTCTCTCCAGTTGCTGTTTGGCACGGATGGCCTCAGCCATTCTGTCTCTGCAACAGGAAGGTGCTGAG
Source organism: Monocentris japonica (assembly GCA_900323365.1). Classification (NCBI taxonomy): domain Eukaryota; kingdom Metazoa; phylum Chordata; class Actinopteri; order Trachichthyiformes; family Monocentridae; genus Monocentris; species Monocentris japonica. The sequence goes on along the minus strand of OOFE01012901.1, from coordinate 16,948 downwards.
TTAAAAACCAGAGAACACATGCTGTGCACTCGTGGCAGAGAGCCAAGGCTCCAGCGATCAGCTCTAGTTTGAGCACTTAAATTGTTTGCCCTTGATGCAACTCAGCACACAAAAAAACCGTTAACAGTGAAAGTTAACAATGCCGTCTTCGTCCGCACGGCCTGAATGTAAATGAACAGAGGCAAACTAACTGTTGTAGGTGCGGTGAGGTTTCCTGTCATAGGATGCGTCCAGATCTGTCTCATTCCATTTGCCAGGGCTCTTTTGCCGCTGCAGGCCCTCATCTGAGAGAGAGAGAGAGAGAGAGAGAGAGAGAGAGAGAGAGAGAGCGTGAGAGAGTTACAGAAAGAGGAAGTAAGAGAAATTATAGAAGGGAGCTTAGAAAGAATGGTACAAGCTGAGTTGCAAGCATGGTTAGCAGATGAACAAAAAATTCAATAAATGCTTGACACACCAACTGTCCACACTTTACAAGCTAAGAGTTGATTTCTAGCCTGACCCAAACCCAAGCAGCACTTCCACCTTCTGTATTTGTAAACTCAGGTATGCCTTTGATCTAGTTCATGAGCTAAACTTCTGTACAGTTATAGGCCAGTGTTTATTCTAGAAGAGCCTCTGAAACAGCATTTCTGTATCCAAACAGATACAGGAGAAACACTAAAACTCCATTGAAACTCATACAAACTAAATTCTTCTAAGTGAGTTAGCAGCTCCTTAAGGAAGGGTGACCCACAGCTTACATCTTACTGACCTACAGCTGCATAACAGCCACTCACCAACTTGCTTGAAACCAAAGTTTCGGGGCAGAGTGCTGGACATGGGATGATTGAAAGGGCGAGGGGAGGGGCTTCTGTCCGGCCGTGGGGACCTGCGGCCCATCTGGCTGCTGTCATAAGGGCTCAGCAGGCTGGAGGAGGGGTGCTGCGAAGCAGGCCAGGGTAACTGGTCTAAAGAAGTAGCTGTGGGACTAGGGGAGGGGCTTGAATCCATGTAACTGATTGAGCCTCGGGGGCTCCTGTTGTAACGAGATGGGGAATTACGCCTCCCGGTATTCGGCGACTGTCTGGGGCTCTGTTGACCGTACAGGTAGCCGTCTGATCCAACGCGGGGGAGCGGAGAGTGTCTGTCCTGGCGGACCTGGGGGCTTGTGAGTGGGTTGGGGGAGAAGACAGGGGAGGATGATGTGTTTTTCTTGCTGGAGATGATGGAGTCGAAAGGGCGCGGGGTTGATGAGTTCAGGGAGTAAGGCGAGGAGGTGGTGCTGTCATTACTGCTGCCACCTGAATCCCTAGTAGTGATGGAGGTGGTGGTGGAGGAGCTGGGCAGGGTGAACGACCGAGGCTTCTCTTTGGAGATCGCAGAGTCCATCTGCAGGGAGAACACAGGTCAGGACGCAACATAATAGATGGACAGAATAGGACATGTACACACAGGACACACACACAGGTGGTCAAAGCTGTTGCAAAGTAAAAGCTGTTAGGACATAACCAACATCAAAGGTTGTGTGTGTATGTGTGTGTGTGTGTGAGTGTGTGTGTGTGCGTGCGTGCGTGCATGCGTGTGTGTGTAGTGTACCTGAGACCCAGACTTTGCATTGTTGCTGGAGGAGGCCTCCTGCAGGAGGGAGTTAAACTCTCTGGATAACTCGTCTGCTGTAGCCATGGATGCACTCAGGTCATCATTGATGGTCTGGACTGGATATAAACAACACCGGCATCATAGATAAATGGAATGGAATAATACCTCCATGGGCAGAAACGTACACAGCACAAGAAAAATAAGGTTTTGATGAAACACTCACACAGCATGCTGCTGCCAAAGCCCGACTGAGAACTCATGGCTGTGAGGTTGCAGCGTCTGGCTCCTGAAAGAAATAACACACTAAAGATCTCAGGACGAAACTCCCAGACAGACCGATGTCGTTCAAACTAACAGTGTTTTAGAGTCTCATGAAATGAACTTGCATTCAACACCATCACATTTACAGGACTCGGCATGCTACTCCCTCATAAAACACAGCATTCCCATTCCATTTGACTCAGCCTTTGGCTCTAAGATTGATGTAATAAAAAGAAGTGCCGCTGTGTCTCCAAACTGTGAACGCTAAATAGTCCTAACCTCCCTTCCTACCTCTGCTGGTGCCATTTCTCCCCTCAGGGAATCTGCGTAAAGGGAGGGCCAACCTTTTGTGGTTTCACAACCAAAATGTCCTTTGTGTCTAAACAAGCCACATTTTTGTCACACTTCAGTAATTGCAAAGAAACTTTGTTGGCATGGATAAAAAACTTTTGTCTGCAATGTCACACCACTAAATGACATCACAGGCCCCTCGACACCACAGGCTGCTGGTAACAGTTGTCTGCCTCTCTTGCCGACTCACCCGCAGTATCTATAGAGCCAGGTGTTTCAGCCTGACATCATAGATGACTGGTCTTACTGAAGGCCGATTTCAGACAGATGGACAGGTGCAGCACATAGTTAGTTAAGTGGATGATAGGTTCTACTCATACTCCAGACAGCTGGGTATGCCAACAGGTGAGTTAGTCCAGACTGGGAACACTGAGCCACCATACAGAAGATGCTCTGTGTCTAATAATGTCATATTAACTGCATCTATCAACATAATAAATGGGATAGAATGCATTTCTTGTTTGATCACTGTTAATAAACTGTACATACAATAACTAGAAGAGCAATCAAATGATTTACCAAAAGATTTTCAAGATGTTCTGCATTAAAATGAAAAGACTTCAGGGAGATACGTTTGTGTAATATTGTACAGCATTACATGTGTAAACTGGTTTATGGATTTTAGGCTGGAAAATGGCTGGAAATAAAAATTGTTTCAACCTTCACCTTCGAAAGATTACATTATTATATATATTATTGTAACATATATGTGATTATTTCTTGAAAAAAAGTGAAATAGTCATTGGCATTTGCTTCACAAACTTAATAAAATAGTTTCGATAGATAAAATACCTTCAGAAAACATTAGTACGTGTTCCTCTAGAAAGTGCTGCAGAGCTTTTGGACTGTGGAAATATCCCACATTTACAATCTTTGCAACATTCCTAAAGGGAACACTACGTCCTAAGCATGTCTCCTTCAGACAGACAGACAGGCAGACAGCAGTGTGGTCAGTCTCCATTGTATGTTGGGGGGGAAACAGGGAATCTAGCAAGCGTCACTGATGACTGGTCTCCATTTTTTGAGCCACTGCTGCCATTATTTGGTGTATTATTTGCTACTGAAAGGAAAAATCCAAACTAAAAATATATCATCAGTTTGAGATGTTGTGATATTTAAGTGTCGTAATTTGCTTTTTTGGTGTACCCACTTTCCCTCAACCCGCCTCATCTTCTTCTACTCTTCTACTTCAGTTAGTGATTTCCTCAGTTTCCCAGAATGCCTTACAACAACCTCCAGAGAAGGGTCTCTGCGTGTGCTATACGTGTAGGCAGAGAGAGCGATAGCAATAGCGATAGTGATAGCATGGTAAGGTAGAACCAAGAAAAAATGAGAGCGGAGAGAGAACAATGGTGTTGATCAGGGCGTGGCATTTCACACAATACCGAGGACAGATCCACAAAGATGCAAGCTGTGGCTGCATTGCATTCTGGTCTATTGAGGCTACGGTCAGTGGAGAAATTGGTAAGTCTTCTTCTTCTTCTATGATGGATTTCTCCCTGTATGATTGTTGAACGTTGGTCTAGAAAGAAGCCCTTGCTCTTTGATTCTGAGGGACTGACACCAAAACCTGACATTTACCGTTGATGTTTTAGATTGCTGAAAGGTTTGCTGCTATCAAACTCTATTGTAGCTGCACTGGAAATATCTCAAATATCTCAAATATCTCTCCGCCAATCTCAGCCTTTATTAGACGCCGCCACCCATGTAATTTAGTCAGGATTAGTCAGGAGGAAAGTACGTATTGCAACATCATACGTCATGTCATCATAACACTACCTATTTCCACATGCACACACACACACACACACACACGTGCACAAACGCATGCATACAGTACATTCAGACAACAACTACTCCAAGACTGTCTGCACTATTGCACCACTGCAGAAGCTTGAGTCTCGGACAGGTTAGGTCTGAGGCTCACATTCCCCACCACGCCTCACGGTGAGGCTTGCATTCCTTCAGCTTATCTCTGCTTGTCAAGAGCGGCACACACAAAAAAAGATTACTCTGTCACTGAATCACCCAGGTCGGGTCGATCGCTCACTAACTGGCACTAGATTTCCCCTTCATTCCCAGCGATTCGTCGACCCCACCCCTTCCCTCGCTGTTGCACTCTCTATCCTTTGGAATGCAGTATGACTTTTCCTTTTACCTACACTGGCTCTTCAAGGTTCTTACTGTATTGTGTGGTGTCCTGTTGATACACCACCAGAAGACCTACAGTTCTTTTTATTTTATTTTATTAGTGCAGTTATCTATCAATCTATTTATTTATTTAGGTAACATCTTCTCTTTACAGTGGCCTTATTCCAGTGTATTAACGTGTATTAAGTATTGTAAGTAAACAATAATACTGTGTACACATCTAATTAAAAACACACTGTTATTGTTTACTTACAATACATTTCCACAGATAAAGAAACAAGTTAATGCACTGCAAGTTTTCCACCATTTTGTGTTCTGTTGTTTAAATTTTGGATACAATTTATTTGTGTCTTTGCTTGTCATCTTTTTTTTTGTTGTTGTTTTTCTTATTTATTTGTTCCTTTTGTTTGTTTTGAGGTGAGGTGTTTTGTGTACGCCCCTCAACTCACAAGTAATTTGTCTTTCATGTCTCTGTCTTATCAGCTTACTTTATCACTTTATCACAAATAAACTAAAATAAACTAAGCAGCCTCGGTAGAGTCATTTAACAGTCCTGCTTTCTGTTTCAGGCTTGCTGACCTACTGCTGTGCTTCGGATGCATCCTCGAGAGCAATTGTTTGGATATGTTGTTTTTTGTTTGAAGGCTTTGTCTGGAGCTTTAAAACGTGGGAAATTAGAAACTTGGAAACTTGGCTTTGCTGTGGGAAGTAAAATGGAGATTTAAGGGTTAAAGACAATAATCATTAGGCTCAGCAGAAAGCCAGGGTGTGTCTGCCCATGACCACAAGCAGTCCCTCCTTCTTTCCCTCTCCTTTTATGTTCCTCGCCGACCAATGCTGATTACACGTCTGATTCTCTGGTTTCTACTGAACTCCTTCACATCCATGCCTCCATTCATTTCCTCCCTCTCCAGTTTCAGTATCATCTGCCCTTCCTTCATATCCTTTCTCCAAATCATTCTCGCTTTTCTCTATTGGTTCTAGGCAGGGAACTTGGCTGAGACCGAATGATAGAATCCCATAGATACACAGTACATGAACGGTTCTCTCTGCCGTTTGCTTTTTCTTTCTTTGTCATTGAATCTGAGCCACCTAAAACCCCAGGCTGGCTGGCTTGGTCATACAGGCCACCCAAACTAAAACATGTCCCACAGGTGTGTATAAAAACCTGCACAGCTGAGGTTAGAGGACCAGTGACACACTATACTGGGTTGCAGAGAAAAGGGCGGATATTAAACTGCAATCTAACAATTTAACACCAAGTTTACGTGATTCATGTGGATTATTTGGAACATCAGTGCTCTGAATTCCCTGGAGGGAATCCAATCATGCCACAGTCCATTGCCAAACACAGTAAACGTTTAATGTAACGTTTACGCTAGCCCACCACTATCTGATGTGATGTGAAATCACTTGAGGTGGTTGGTTGGCATGTTTGGATTCTGGCAGGAGATTGAGGCCAATGTAAATTGCTCAAATGCAGGTGGGAAGTTCTGCGTAACTGTGTAGAATATCAGGAATCTGAGTTACCGAACTCGAGGGAAGAGAAACATGAATCCGGTGTGTTTGTGGTTTCCTTCTGCATTGTCTGTTGGCTGCAGGGATAAAATGCTTCAACAAAGTCTCTCCAGGGAATATCGCCTTAGGTCTCTAGCTTTAACAGAATGAATAAACTAGTTTTGACTGGTTTTTTCTCAGTTATTTCAGGTCAACTTTGGCTGCAGTAATGAGTAATGATTTAGTAGTGAAAGAGTTTCACAGTATGAAGAAACAGACGACCAACCCCATATGGCTCATAGACTAAACCTGTCTTCTGCCTCCACACTTTTACAGCTACCAGCATGGCTGTTAAACACAAAGTGTACCCAGGGCACCCCACCCAGTTGACACCCAGACCTCTTCCCTAGTTCGTCACTGAAGTGCCTCACCTCTCAACCTACAAAAATACATGAATGAACATGCACATGCAACTGTGACACTTGCCATTCACTACAGTAACTGTCACTGAACTGTCAAAGGAAAAAAGCCTTACTCTGTAGATCTTCTCAAGGGTAAATCATTGTCTCTTGGCTACAGAAGGAAGAAGAACTATAGACCAAAGGGTATTACTGTAACTGATCCCCTACCACACCACAGCTCGTTTAAACTGCCCTGTGTGTTCACGGTGATGCTGGCGCTCGTTTGACTGCGTGGCTTCTAACACTACGCCAGCTATCGTCTTGGCTTTTCCCTTCTAAAGCCATACTGTTCCCTAGCAGCATGTGACTCAGGAATCTCTCAGTGCTACACAACATAACAGATCGGCATTCCTGGCAAGTTACACACTGCATCTAACACCTACACTCCATCACGCTCAGCTGAGGTGTAAGGAGGTGCAGTGCAGAGCCATTGCTGACAAGTGACAAATGTGTATGTGTGTGTGTATGTGTGTGTGTGTGTGTGTGTGTGTGTGTGTGGTGCATGCATCCATTTGATCAGTGACAGGAGAAAGTGACAGACTACGGGACCAGCAATTAGTCATCAGGTTACAGCAAGCACATCACACAATGATGTCTAGCTGGTTTTGACTGAGACCCAAGGCACACTCGCTGGATGAATGCCATTTAAATCTTGCTGTAACAGGAAAGGAATGTTTGCTGTAAACTTCTTGACAAACAAGCTTGCTATTAAATAACTGACACATTTAATTCATAACTTCAGTCATAAGAAATGGTACGAAAAAGAACTACAAAGAACTTTAAAATATCATTCAGCTACTATAGGTCACAAGATTATAACATAGAACATCCTAAAGAAATACTACAGGGGACAAGAAATATCCTAAGTACCATAAAGTCACTGTAAACTTACTGTTGAGCACCACAGACACACTATGGGTCTATAGGTGATATTTCTGAAGGGGTTGTTTTCTGAGTTTTAGGTTAGGCTGAGTGAATGCTGCTGTACAGTGTCCAGCAGTTGGCTGGTGCATGTAAGCTTTCTTCCTTCTCTTGCCTAGTGGTTGTAGACAATGAGGCAGAGCAAGCAGAAATGGAAACATCTGATTTTCATTAGCCTGAGAACAAGCTCCTCCTCGCATTCAAGTCCTCTCACAATGAACCAGAAAACCACAGACAGAAATCTGCAAAATAAAAGGTATTCACTTTGGCGCAACGACAAAAGTAAAGTGCACTACTGGTGCGACGGAAATATGATCATATTAATAAAGTTTTATACACGGAACAATAATGATCCTTGACTTCATACATTATCCCACGCAGTAAGAGCTGCGGAGGCTACAGACCGACTTAAAACTTCCTTACCTTAGAAAGAGTGGGGCATCTGCCTGAAGAGAGACTTTGGTAGAATGGAGACCTTTTGTTCCTCAGTGCAAAACTCGAGAGTAAAACTGAGCCCTAGTCAGTTTTATTGCCTGAACTCGGGTTAATCCGCCTGTCTTTTATCCTTGTGGCGGTAGCCCCAGACATTTAGTCATAGCTGCGTATTGAGTGGAGTTATTTTGGATCGTAGTCCAGCCCACTGGCTGTGCTGCGTTGCTGTAACCCGAGCCAGGTGTTCCCACCACAGCTGGCTCAGGTGAACCTTTTGAGATGACGTTCATTTTCTGGAAGTTGCAGGCAGATTTAGGCTGCATTATTTCCACACGATATTTAGACTGTCATACAGAGACACCTAACTATTACGGCCAGGGATGTAGTAGAAGGTAAACCCACCGCTTTTTATTTGGGGAACAGAGTTACCACCTTTTTAAGGGCGACATAAATCTATGACATAAATTCATCATCACAGCAGGTAGTATCAAACTAGTCTTAATAAACAGTCTTAATAAATAACTGTTCTTCTGAAGATATCATTTTTGTGATAATCACCTACTAGTTTACCCATTTTAATAGTAACACCACAGTAACACAGTAACACCACATCGTTCATTATTGAACTACATGGGCTCTTGGCGGTGACGTTATTCAATATAGTATTAAATACCTAGCCATGAGTACGATAAGATTACCATTATTGTCATTATTACATATATTTTGTTACCTGTTCATACTGTTAATACTGTTCATATTGTCATTATACATATATCCTGTTACCTGTTTATACTGTAACTATAGTTTATCCTGTACATACAGCATGTTCATATCTAGCCCTTACTGTTTATTTCATATTTATCTACCACTGTACAGATGCACACTCTGCACTTTACTGCTATTTGCAATTCTGGTTAGATG
>OOFE01012899.1:0-11390 GCA_900323365.1 Monocentris japonica | reverse complement strand
GAGAAGTTGGAGGGATAAAGGCAGGAGGAAAGGGGGTAATAAGATAGAAGAATGGGAGCTTCAGGTCAGAAAGAGAAAACAATAGAAGGATGAAAAAGGGAGGGGAGTTAACGGAGCATATGTCCTTTGGGGGACACTTTTCATCTGAAGCAAAACCAAATCATAACTCTGTGGATTTTAAAGGTGATACATGTAGCATTTTGTGTTTCTCAAAATTAAGATCACATTTCCCAAAAAACATCCTGCTGCTTCCTGTCGCAGAGAGCCAGAAGAAGGATACGATGTCAGCCCTTGATAACAGCTTGTCATTCAGTCAGACAAGGTAAGCTAATATGAAGTTGAAACTTGCAGTTAAAATAGTGGAACTGGAATCAAGTGTGTACTATTTTTCAAGTAAAAGCAAGTCTTGCTGGGCAATGTGTGTGTGTGTGTGTGTGTGTGTGCATGTGTGTATGTGTGAGCATGCATGCCAGTGAAGAGGCTATGTATGTTGACACACAAATCCACAATCCTGAAACACATAATGTGTGTCACACACTACGCTTAACATTCGCATTGGTGCCATGCTATGCATTCAGCTGTGGAGGACCACAAGTTGCGGGGGGAAGGGAGGCGAAAAGAGCATTGAAATGAAAAAAAACATGAGAGCAGAGGAGAGCAGGGGGACGATGAGTGGTGAGAAGAGGGAGAGTTGATGGAGGATAAGGGCTAGCAGGGAGGGTGAAGGGCAGAGAAGAGGGACAGCAGTTCAGCATGGTCCTCCACACTGACACACAGCCAGAGGACATAGGCTCCAATTAGAGTCACAGCAACACTAATCAAACCTGATGTACAACCTCTGGCTGCAGGGTATGTGTGTGTGTGTGTGTGTGTGTGGGTGGGTGAGTCGTCCACAATCTACAAGTGTGTCACACACTGTACTTAGCTAGTACTTATTCACATTCAGCAAATTTTATTAAAATATAGAAATATCCTAATAGGTCATGTTTTTTTTTTACTGCAGCGCATGTCAAAGAATACACGCCAGGTCAAAGGAAAGGCCACAGGTGAGTGTAAAGGTAGTTCAGCATCAGAACGGACAAAGTTGACATCCGCTGCATCTGGTAGTTCAGGGAGCTGCTTTGCTTTCAATATTCTTAGCTCCTGCCTGATGACAAATGCCGATGTAGCTGCATACATCTTCCTTTATCTGCCTATCATACAGTGTTATTTCCCCATCCTGTCAATCATAACTCAGTGAAGTGTCTCTTAGATATGGTATCAAGGCCCACCGTGGGCAATGTGAGGCGGTATCGCGCACAGGAAATGGGACTGTTTGAAGATGTGCATGGTGGTGGGCGCTTCATAAAGGTCTCCCTCCAGCTATCTCAAAGCTCCCAAAACCAATGGAGGATAGATTAGGCCTGGTAGCAAGGTAAGGGAGAGCCACGCTCGTTTATCATTCAAAGCAGAAGAAAGATACCTATCCCTCTCTTTGTCTCTCTCCATCTATCCCCCTCTTGTTCACAGACAAGGCTTTGAGTGTGTGTGTGTGTGTGTGTGTGTACACATGGGGGGTAGTGAAATTCAGAGTTTCACCTCAGAGGCAAACTAGCTCTACCTGACTAGAATACTAATAATAACATCTAATATTAAAACAAATGAATGCCAACCAATGAAAACTGACTCCTTGTCGAGATGACTATTAGTCTCTCCAGCACATCAGCGTGATTCCTCCCTGACTGTTGCCTACCTCGTTGTTCTTGGCCACCTGCCGGGCCACAATGAGCTGGATCATCCCTCGCTTGTTGCCCTCTACCGACATGGATTTACGCAGCGTTTCCATGGCGTCCTGGTTGGTCTTCTCTAGCAACGACTCCCCATTGACCGCGATGAGTTGGTCGTTGACACGGAGACGTCCATCCTGTGCACATCATCAGTGATGGGAAACATACAAAAGACGCGTACTTAAAAAGGGCTACACTGAATACTGAGTATGGAAGTCAATATTTGTGAACATAAACAACTCCAAAAGTAAGAAAGAAGAAGAAGAAGAACTAAGACAACCCTGTAACATCATCACAATGTAAACTCTCCTCCAGACATTGGCTGGGAGGCTGATTTCAGGGACAACAGAATGTTTGTTTGCATTTGTATACATATAGCAGCTTTATTCTGTAGTGGTTTTCTATTCTTAACCAGAAAATGTACAGAAAATACCAGCAAGATGGGGCAAGCTCACAGTGGTGGTGAGCTGAGGACTGATGACTTCCATTTTGTGATGGAAAAGAACAGTATAGAGCGATTCCACCACAAAAGCGTCTCCCAAGAGGAAACGTCTGCAGAATGGCCATAAGCGAATATACGGTTTAGCTAACCAGTTAGGGTTAAAAAAAACAACCTGTGTGCGCCCAATTAAAATGCCACCTCGCTGGCGCAAAGCCCCACCATCCGCCACCACCGGGAAAAAAACTAAATTCTGTGGTATTCATGGTAAAGGGGATAGTGAAATATTTCAGACCATTGTTGCCCTGAGGAAAAGTTTCATAACAGGGTAGTGACACAACTTGTGATTGAATTCCTCAAGTCCTCAAGTAAGAACCAAAACCCAAATAATGCCAATCACAGTAAAGGTCAGAGGGTGAGGTGGAAGTAGTTCCTTGCCTTGCAAGCAGCCCCTCCATTGATGATGGACTTGACAAAGATGCCCAGGTCAGCATGGTTCTCCTTGGACCTGTTGCCCTTGACGCTGACCCCCAGGCCTGCTGAGCCTGAGTCGTTCAGGGGGATCTCAAAGGTCATGAACTCTCGTGTGCCATCAGGGGTTAACACCAAATCATCTTCGTCTGGCTGCTGTAGGAGTTGAAGAGAGAGAGAGATGTCTTATCGAGATTATTATCCTGTATATCAGTTGTACCTCAAAAGAAAGAAAAAACAGAGAGAGAAAGAAAGAGTTCTCTCTTCATTTTTCAAACCATTTAGCACTGGTGACATGAAAAAAAAGACACAAAGAAGTTGCGCACACCTTTGAGCCTTTAAGGCTAAAGCTGGACCGAATCACAAACTACTTAAAGAACAGAATTTAGCAAATTGTGTTACAAAAATAAATTCATTGCAATTTGACAATGATTGTGTGCAGCCTCAAAATTTGCCTTCAACTTTCTTCCAGGGAAAAGAAAGTAAGAAACACAGAGAACAAAAGAGAAAACAGAGAATAGGGGAACAAAAACTGAACGAAGACCAGGGACGTCGAATGACAAGAAAATAGAACACAGGCAGGCAGGAGACCAGAGATAAAGAGGGGTGGAATGAGGAGAAAGGAGAAGAAAGAATGAGTGTGGAGCATGTCACATACTGTATGTCAGTGCTGTCATTGTCAATTGGCCATACTGTCTACCTGAGCACTGCTAATTCTTTTCCACCACCATGAGCTCAGTGTGTGAGCGGCGGGGCCGGCAGAAAACTTTGAAAATGCCAGGTAGCAATTTGACGCTCAAGCAACGGTCTCTTCTTTTGAACAATACCCCTTTGAAGGATAATTTGTGACACATGTTTACAACCCTTCCCTTTGCTATCCATGGGCCCTTTGTTGGAAATTATAGGAGACCTGTGATGTTGCAGGACTTGTACAGGAGATCCTCATGCGTGGTACACATAGATGGTTTATTTCGGCTGCCGATGTGAGAGAGTACTGTTTAGTGTCTAACAACCGGCACGATCAATTCAGCTGGAAAATAGTCCATCAAACAACCACTCCAATCTCCTTTCTAGCAATTTCCACTGGTGTCAAACAAAGTGCATCGGTAAAAATAACCAAAGGAATACCGTTTGTGCTCTATACTTCTTGCTTTCAACCGTACAGAGTGGGAAAACATGTGTGAAGGAAAGTTAATGGTGTGGAGAAAACACCAGAGGCATCAAAGAATTGGCAGTTGTGTTGTGTTTTATATTTATTTATTTTTTTCATGCTGGCTATTGGTGTGCTGTGATAAATGGGAAAACCTGGTAAAGATTTGAAAACATTTTCAAATTATTTCCATTCAGTGGTTTCAGCGCCTACCAGAACCTTCTGAGCTACAGCCAAGTTAGCTGAGTAAACACGCTGAAACAAAAGCTTTGATCACTGTCCACTGTTGTTCTTTCCGAACAGTTTTCTGAGTGAGTGAGACGATAAGGCGGCAAGAAAATAAGACATTGCTACCCACATTTCAAAGAGGGGGTGACTCCAAAGGCTTCTATACAATGATGGAAAATAAATATTTTTAACCTTTGTTCATCCAGGAAAACTCAACTGAACATGCATGCTCTTTTCCAGAAATACTCTGCTTCACATTCATACAGTTTGACACCTGGGAGCTGCCCGGTACACAACCACCATCTTCTACTGTTGGCCACTGAGCTGCTCCACCGCGGTGCTTGGGGGTTAGGTGTCACTTTCCCCACCCACGTTCCCAGTCTGGAGATTCGAGCTGGTGACCTTCCAGTCACAAGCCCGCTTCTCAGGAAGATTGACAGGAAGATTGCGGCGATACTGTGATTGGCCGGACTGTGTGCACTGAAGCTGTGTGTAGTTATTGCCATGGCAGCCAAATCCAAATGAACAATACTGGCAGCGAGAGCAATCAACCCCAGAAACTCACAGCAAGATCTCTTTTAATAGACTCGCACCAACACACATACACACACACACACCCACACACACACACCCATACACACACACACACAGAGATGGATGGCGGCCAGGTGTGTCACCTTCACAGCTGCTTGGATAAAGGAAGAGAGACAGAGGAAGGAGGGGAAAGATAGAGCGTGAGGTGTATTTTTTCTGGGGCTGAGGAGTTATTAGGATGCAGCGGTGCGTTCAAGTGGAGGCCCTTTTCAACACCCTCTGGCTGAACCCCTATTCCCCATACAGCCGTCCTCTCTGCCCCCCTTTCTTTCTTTCCATTTCTTTTCTCGCTTTCAAAATGGCAGTACACCTGTCTGTACAACCCGCCAATCCCCCCTCCCCAGGCTTTGTCTGTTACTGGGCCCTTAGTAAATTCAGACCACTGGAATCCATTTTATCGCACTATATTTCAACACTCCGGCATCTATTCCAGAAATCATGGGCTCTTGTTAAGAAATGACTCTTCACATCCCCTTAGAGAGGTGAAGGAAGCAGATAAGGGACAGAAAGTACCATTTAAAAATAATTTGTTAATCACAGCAGGTGTAAATATAATGTGTAACTTCCATGCTCCAAACTTTGCAATCTTGTTTGTAGCTTGGAAAGAAATCATGGAAGAATTTGTATGAGCTATGACAGCTGTTGTGTTGGAGTAACCTTAACTGAATTTATGATCAATTGGCATACTATTGCCAATGCAAGCCCATGGCAACAAAGTACAAGTCTCATTTCCAAAAGCACTCTGAAGAGAACTCTCCTGGATGAATGGTGTTGTGCGTCATTGGCAGGGGTCAGTCTTTATCTCTAATGAAGACTTTTCATCAAAAAATAAAATAAATAAATGCTTGCTGTGAGTTATGTCCCTGGAGAGGCTTTTAGCCCAGCAGTTGAAGACAATAATATATTGGATGAAAAAATGACATTGGATGTATACTGTGTGTGTGTGTGTGTGTGTATGCTCTTCCAAAATGATGACAGAATAACCACCCACTCAGAGCTGTGTTCCGGGAATAGCAGGCTGAGGCAGAGAATGAGAGAGCTGTGTAACATTTTCATCAGACAGGAACAAGCGCCGCTAGCCAAGAATGAGTTTGTCAGGCTGCTTGACAGGCCCTGTTGCACTGATTCTGCTCAGGCAGTGCTGGATCCAACTACCACTGAATGGGGGTGAAAAAGAAAGTCAGTTCATTGTTCCAAGTTGAGCTCTGTGTATGCACCTGGGCCACAAAGCTACAATGAATAGGTGAACTGATGTAAGACCACTGCTAAGGTTGCTCAAATGAACTGATTTGTCACTTCCACTTTAAGAGTGAAATACAAAAGTGTCTCCTAAACAGCAGCAAGCAAGCACCAAGGATGGGTGACCCTCTTCACCACCTCCACCCACTAAGAGGAAGACATTTAGGTCCAAGGAGTCAGCGGTTTACTGTAACATTACATGATTTCTTGGTTTTGAAGTTGAAAAAATCCCAAAAGTTACCTCTGCCATTTGGGGTCGCCAGCATGCAGAGTTGCCTAATGCTCTGCTGTGTTCAGGTGTTGAACGCTAAGGTCAAACGTATTATGAAACCAATTTTAAGTGGAGAGGCCGTGACAGCTAAACGATTAATCTGTCAACGAGCCCCGCCCCAAATCTACCAACATTCTCCTCCTGTATTATACTCTCTGTCAAACCTCTATTGTTATCATTATCACCTTCTGCTGGATCTAGGCCCTGTGCTCAGCGGGCCCTCCAGCGGCTTGAGTGACATGCCGCATTGCCAGCCCATCACAGAGGAGACCCATGCCTTCTTCTTCTCTCTTTCTCTTTCTCTCTCCATCTCTCTCTCCATCTCTCTCTGTAAGATTCACCCATGCAGTCACAGCCCATTGTACGCTCAAGTCCTTTATTAATTAACATTGGGACGGTGTAGCTCCCATTCATGGTGTCATGTGAGAAGAGACACAAGCAGATGAACAGAGGAGGGCATGGAGTGGAAAACATTGCTCATCAGTCTCGCCCACTAAATGGGCCTTTTTGTTTTGTTACTACCTCGCTTAACTCACCGGCTAAAGAGGAAGGTGCTCTGGGTGTGTGTGCACGCTTATGTGTGTGAGTGTGCGTTTTGTTAGAAACGAGAGAAAAAAGGAAGACTGAGAGGAAAGAGAGAGATAAAGAGAGAAAAAAAAGAGAGAAATAGAGAGACAGCAAATGAATCACAATTACTTCTATTCATACATACCTCCGAGTTCTCCGCACATCACCGCCTAAAACAATTAACACTGCTGGAAACTTCTCTCCACACTCACCCCAATTTGGCGACATAAAGGTCATTGGAAATGAATTTAAAAGGGCTAAAAGAAATCAGCCAAGGGTGTAATTGCAAAAGTGGTGCACGAATGATAAGTATTGTAACACAAATTTCTTTTGGCGGCTTTTCTGCTCGTGACGATTTCTGACAAAGGGAGTGAATATTAAATACCTCTGAGCCTAAAAACAAATCCGTCCTTTTTCAGGTACAACGAGGAGCCGAGAGACGTGGCGAGGGCCTGCATACTCTCTGCACACCACTGCGCAAAGAGTAAAGTTTGGCACGACACGAGTTAAGTCTTAGTGAACTAACACGTGGACTTTGGTGAGAAATCCACCAGATTTGAACAAACTGGGACTGTTTCCCTTTGGGATTATCTAACGAGAGTGCTTGTTTGGTTCATTGGGAGAACAAACTCCTGAGGCCAGATCTATCTACGTGATTCCAAAAGCGTTGCAGCTACGGGCTATGAATGAAGGCACTGAGTGAATCCCACCATGAGCTACCAACAACAGACTCGCAGTGAGATGTTTCTGTATTTAGTGAGAGACCATAGAACATAAAAGAAAGGCAAATTTGCGAGTGTATTCGGCAGCTGGGGATATTTGCAGCGGAGTCTCAATGTGTAGATGCACAACATGAAGCAGATGCCTCTCATTTCAAGCTAATGGTGGATAAAAAGTGCTTTGCTATGTCCAACTGCACACTTCAACCCATTATGCGTTCTGGAGACAGACGATGAATCCCCTTTGGGAGAGTAACTGTGTCGCCATAAGTGGCCTTTAACTACCTTGTTTATCAGCATAGCACAATGCTGCGGTGCACCCTCCCGTTCTCTGCACTGACAGCAAGCACAATTATAGGAACAGCTGCTGAAAAGTGCTAAACGAAAACAGGTGGCGTAGGCGAGACATGCTCGGAAATCGTTAACCGGGCTGGCATTGTCTTCAACTACGCTTGGCAGCATTAGCTTTAATTACGACAGAGCATGTTTCTGAACTCCACACTTTGATCATAAAACCTCGCTATAAGAGTCTAATTAACAATGCAGGAAGAACTCATCAGCAAACTTGAAATAGAAGGTGTCAATGAAAAACAAGAGTTAAAAGGTGAAAAGTGTGCCTTTTCTGCTAAACTTCAGGGAGAGAGAGTGAGGAGAGGTGTATGAATTCTCTGAAACTTTGAGAAAACAAGTAGGATGAGGTGTTCCAATAAATGGGAGGCTTTTTGGCAGTGAGGTGGAGACATTTGGTGCCATGGTAATACACAGGAGCCCTCACCCTACTAGATCACCATGCCCTGTAATTTTGGAGCATTCTTTTTGGATGTGAAGTGGGGGGTGAAATTGACCGCTAAAATGCATCCACTGCCACTGTGCCTTTATAGAAGGTATTTCAGAATCAAACTGTTCTGAAGGGCACTGTGAAGTCATAGATGGACTCTGTGATTGCAGGTTGCCAAACCACAGTTCTACACTACTTCCTCCTAATGCCTTTCTTGCAATTCCTCTAATTTGATGTTCACCTGCATTCAAACTGTTTTAAAGACACATTTTCAGACCAGAGGTCAGCTATTTCTAGCCACTTGCAAGACTACAACAATTGGCCAATTACACTTAATTATATTCTAACAACCCGTCTCATTGTAAGTGTGAATACCGGCAAAAATGTTAGGACCTCAAATTATTGGCTCCAGCAGACAGGAATGTTTAATTTCTTGGAGATGTTTGCCAAGTTTTACTGAAGTGAAATGGCTGGCTAAGTAACCTGGCATAGTAAGAACCATTTAAAGACAGGCAAGAAAGAATCCCATCTTTGGCACTTTGTTAGCAAAACGTTGCAACACATTACATCATACTGGTATGATTCATAGATATTTAATTACATTAAGACCAAAGATGTGGTAGATGTTACATGGCTTGGAGACAGCACTGTTTATTACCATTTTAATGTAACATCCAAAACAGTGTTGATGTCATCATCTAAAACAGTGGTCCTCAAATCTGGACCTCTGGGTCCGTAGTACTGCCAGGTAGTTTCCATTCTAGCTGTCTAATCAGGGATGTCAGGTGAATGCAATAAACTACCTGGTAGGATAGAAAACCGGCAGTACTCTGGACCCTGAGGACTGGATTTGAGGACCAGTGATCTAAAATCTACTGCTATTAAACCCGTGGTTCTCAGTCCTGGTCCTCAGGGTTAAAATACTGCTGGTTTTCTATGACTGCAGTAGAAGTAGAAGAGGCAGGTTGAGTACAAAACAATAACAAGGTAAATTGCAACACTTTATCACAAAATAACTGCTGGAATTCATTGACCACTACAAATTGGTGATATATGAAAGTGTAAGAGTATCCAAGGGTATTTTGCTTTAATAACATAGACGCCCAAACAAACATTTTATGCGTCCATAAATATGATTGTCAGAAGAACAGCTCCAAGCTTTGTTTCTTTGTTTCTTTGTTTCACAGATTAGAGCCTTTGTTCTTGGTTTTAGTTTTTGATGCTCATATATATTGAACTGAACTGTCCAAGATCATAGGAATAACATGGGCGAATTATGTGTTGGGGTGAAGTTTTGGTGGAGGTGAGTAAATGGGAATTTCACTCAACAGATCCCAATATTGTGCAACATTTAGAACATCAGCCTCCAAACAAGAGGCAAGAGTTTTGTGTTTCCCATTCTGTTTGCTTTGTATCAATTCATTTCTCCCTCTACCGACTTGGTAAATGGATCTTGGCAACAAGGAAATCAATACAGCTTCATAAGTCTGTTCTTGTCTTCCAACTTTAATACAGGCAAGTCATGAATGGTAACCTCTCCGTACTGCAGGCACCACAACAAAAAACAACTTTGTAATACAGCTGGGGGAGTGACAGAGAAAAACAACAGATATCATCTGCAGTGAATAATTGCGAGAGAACACAGCAACACTAAGGTTCATTGCCCAGGCTTGGAAATGGAAAACAATGGCATGCTTGTTTGGATATCTGAGCCATTCCAGGGAACCCAAAGTATTTATTTCCATAGAACCATTTGCAGGGATTTATATAAATAGGTTCATTTCAGCTGCAACAATCTTCAAATGGGGCAATTCTGATTGCTGGAATTACAGTTCAATGGGAGGCTACAATATTGGTTGGCGGGTTGAAAAACATGGCGGGGAGGATTTTAAACCAGGCCACTGGGGCTGGCACTTATGAAACGGGCCATTAGTCTCCTATAATTGTCAGTGATACTGTCACGCATTTGTCTACTGCCTCCCCAGCATTCGCATGAGCCATAAATTTGGCTGTCACATCAATCAGAGGATGGAATTAATTGTGCAATTAAGATTCTCATTGCTTGGCAGATATAGCTACTAATGGATCAGCGACAAGTGTGATATGATCATAAAGAGGGGATTTTAATGTACTGTTTAATTGCTCTTATGTGGTCCACAGTGTTACAACAGTTGCTCCACAAGCTCATTTGTTCTCCACAGTCCATAGTCCTATTGAAACTGTAACTAAAGGCTTTTCACTGCAGGGCATGGGATGATATGAGGGCAAGTGTGGACACTGTTATATGGCACTTCAGCACATATGACTAGTCAGGCTTATATTGTGTGTCAGGCTTTACGTAGGGTGGTTAGTGTTAGTGTGTGTATGCATGCGTGTTTGTATGTGTGTGTGTGTGTGTGTGTGTGTGTGTAAGATAAGGGGTTGAGATCACAGCGGTCACACTGACACAGCAACAATACCAACAAACTAATTCACTTAAACTGTAGCAAGGGGTTGAAAGCGAATGCTTATTCACCAACAGGGACGTGATAGGCCCAGACTGTACTTCTCAGGTTTTATTTTTCTGTCTTTGTCTTTGTGCAGCTGCCACGGTGCTCTCAAACGCACCTCAACAGGTGAGCTGCCTAAGTTACATCATCTGCAGGGGGTGTGGGGGCGTGGATGGGCACCTTGTG
Source organism: Monocentris japonica (assembly GCA_900323365.1). NCBI lineage: Eukaryota > Metazoa > Chordata > Actinopteri > Trachichthyiformes > Monocentridae > Monocentris > Monocentris japonica. Next base: position 493 of record OOFE01012899.1, on the reverse strand, counting down.
GAGCATGCTGAGTAGTTCCTCATTTTCGTCCGCCGCCGATGCTCGTTGCGCGGCGAAGCGTGACATTGACTTATTTATCCCGGGGAAATAAGGTGAAAACACAATCTCCGCTCGCCAACGCTGGGCAGCGCGGACTAGAGGTGGCATGTCGCTCTCGGCTGTAAGCACACAGCGCTGCACGCTGGGAGATAAATGCCGACGATAAATAACAGCCGATGGCAATGCATGGGAAATGTGTAGCGTGTAAGTGTGTGTTTTTCCTGTTTGCATGTTGGAATGTCACTGGTGTGTGAGTGTGTGTGTGTGTATGTGTGTGTGCGTGTGTGTGGGCTTGTTTTTTCAATGCTCTTGCACCGTCCTGCCTTGCCGTGGTCTTAGAGGAGCAGGTAATTGCATCTGAGGTCATGAATAATGCAGGGAGGAGAGGAGAGAGGAGGGGGAGTGGTCTCAGACTGAGTGACAGACGGGAGAGCTGAGGCTTCATCAAGCACTG
>OOFE01012896.1:0-17765 GCA_900323365.1 Monocentris japonica | reverse complement strand
AAAGAAAGAAAGTTTTTTTCAAATGGAAGCCTAGGTCTTCGTGCTCTCATGATTGCCTTGTGGTGTTTGCTCACGGCGATGTGGCTGGGGGAACCTTGGGACTAAAAAAAAAAAAAAAACTAATTCCAATCAACTTTCTCCCAAAGCTGCCAGCCGAATCAACAAAACTCTAATATTCCCCCTGCTAAGCCCTGACAGTCGTCTGAGAGAACACTCATTGCTAACAGGCTTATTAAAAAAAAAAAGAAAAAAAAGAAATGGCCATATCCGTGAGATACATTTCCACACCACACCACTTCATTCAGCTCTGCTCTGCTTGTAAGGCATACAGTGCAACAAAGCAGACAGCCAGTGGGTTTTATTTTTATTTTTTTTAGACAGAGGGTCACACCGGATTGTCGGATGCCTGGATTCTGGATCAGAGGACACAGACCGATTGGAGAGTTTAACGTTAAAAATGAAACACAGTCATGGTCATAAGACATTAATGCAGACAGGAACCTCCGCTTGGTCCTCTTAAAAAAACGATATGTCATTTTGAACCACAGCTGCGTGTCTAGTCTGGGATGACATCAGCCTAGCGTTTCACACCACAAGTTACAGTAATAGTCAGTGACATTTTCATATAAATAGATTTTTCTACTCTCTATTGCCAACTGATAATTTGACACAATAGTGATTCACCCTAGAGCCAGTTTATGAAAGCTTTTCCATCTGTTGTTCTAAACACCCGGTGTCAGGTAGGTCTTTCCTGGGAAAAATGCTCTGGTGCACAGGAAGTGATGCGTTTAACATTTCCAGCAGCAGCAACAGCAACAGTGGATTGTTTGGAATCAACAGAAGAAGAACTGGGTAGTTAGCATGAGCAGCGATAGTCACCATGGCTGAACAGACAAAGAAAAGAGCGCCACCTACAGAAACTCAAACTTCATCAAGAGAAAACCCTAGGAGAAAGACGTCACAGTGCTGGACACACTGTGTGATTGACAGGTGATCTCTGGGAAGAGCAGTGAAGAAACACTACAGCAACGAGGCTGAGAGACAAAGATGGAGACTAAATAAAAACTACGAGGATCCTACGCATTACCACTTTTATAACAGTTTATGTCATGCCAAAATGTTTTGCTGTTATGTTCTGCTAGTGTTTTTACTGTCCCATAGAACAAACTGACCATAATATCTCCGCAGGGGTTTGATAGGGTTGTTGATGTCGTGAGACATTTCAGCCACAAAGGATAAAAAGCCTCGTTCTGAAGCCAAAAACGATAAATGACAAAGCAGTGCTGTGCTTTGTGATATATTAGCTCTTCAGAAAGCTTTCTGTTGCATCTCTGCTCTTCTTACTCGTCTCTTTTGTGAAATCAGGACTTGATCGCAGAGGTTGATAAAAGTCATAAATAACTTAATGCCCTTTAATATCACAAGTGATGGTTACACTAACAGCTGGGTTCTCTATGACCTCCAGCAGGTGAACATCATAAGGCAAACAACCACAAATATAAACAAGCTGACTGTTCCTGTCTGGGCTGACTTCCCAGGAGACTGGTGAAAAACACCTCCGCACAAGGTAAACACTGTTACCATAGGGCCGGTAACTAGGGAGCAAGAATCAGGCTTAACTTCACACAAACAAGACAGGAGAGACACACACACACACACACAGGTGAAAAGGGATTTAATGTAAAAAAATGTTAATCTTTTATCTTGATCCTTTGACAATATTGTTCTTGCTAATACAGTGTGCAGAATTAAATTGAACTGAGAGATTGCGAGAGACAGAGGGTCTCCTCTTTCATGTGTATCCATGGTGGTGTACTTAATAAAAAAGGAATTAGGCGGTCTAGATGACCACCATGAGAAACTCAACCCACACTTTTCATTTAAAAAGGTGTTCCTGTGATATGAAGATTGCAGGCAAATTAAAACAATGTCCCATTCTAAGCCTTTTGTGAGATATCGATGTGCTAATGCACCGAACACCAAGGTAGGTTGTGTGTGTGTGTGTGTGTGTGGAGAGCACTTTAGTGTGGCGCTCCATGTAAACAGCTGAGTCTCTTGGCAAGATGTACTGAATGACAGCTTGAGTCCCAAACCTCACTTAACTCTGTCGTCACGAAGTAGCTAAACAAACATCCGAACAAGCAAACCAGCAAACATCTACTTTCACGTTTTGTATCTGCTCGAAGAACCTCACATGCCCAGATACAAATGCACGTGTAACAGTTTCAGTTGCATGCTTGCAGATGTAAATAAAATCGAGCGTGTACATTCATTATATTAATAAACTTGACGGGCTCTCCCCAAGTGGAAAACATATCAAGGGATGCAACACAAAATGCATGAGATGGGAAATGCACAAACAAATACGCACGCGCAGACATAATAAAATGAATCCAGGAGGCATGATGACAGACACTAATACACCATGTTATAGTGCACAGGGACATGTTGTAATCTGCATGGTTGTCCACAGATTTCGAGAAAAAGCATAACACTGTGAAAATCTCGTAACTCCAATTTTGGTGATTTTCATGTTTTTACTTCAATTGACGGATTACATGATCCTTTATGGGTGGAGACAATTCTATGGTTCTTGGTCTTATGAAAACCTTTCAAAACACAGTGGATAAAGTCAAAACTGCATGGTGGTCAAGCTAAAAACAAAGCTGTTTTTCTTCCTGACAGTGATGATATGAACCCAGGATGATAGCATACTCTACTCTCTATATGTCGTGATATGTGCAGTATAGTCTACTGTCTGTCATGTGTCTTCCTCTGTATGTGAGGTCCTGTTGTCCATGTACCAGGTCCAGCATGCTGGTACATCCCTGCACCAATGCCACCAAGACAAATTTGTATGCATTGATTTACCTGGTGAATAAAATGTTCATTCCATAGACGGTTTTGTAGAACAGTCATAAAAAGGACTGGATCCATTCAATTTCTCTGTGATCACATAGGAGATGTTTCTGAGGGTGCCTGCGTCTCCGCCAAACTACGCGGCTCGCGTTTTGTGTCATTACTCCTGGGTTGTCCTTACAACTTCTCAGTTCCAGCCACTTTGACTGGACTGGTTAACTTGATTGTTTTAATGGCATCTCAAAGTGAACTAATTGAGGCAGATACAGTAAACTGGAGCTTTTGATGTAACTTATGTGAAGGAGCTAAAAGGGTCAAGAAAGCTGGTGATTTATGAACGTTCATTCAGGTTCCTAATCTAGGGCATGAGGTGTTTCTACAATTCTGTAGCTGAAACGGTACAAAAAAACCCTCCTTTTACTTCTGACTTTATTTATCCAGGGAAAGTTGACTGAGCACACTGGCTCTTTTCCAGCAACGCCCTGCATGACATTCATTCAGTAACATACACTCACACATGGGAGATGCCCAGTACAACCACAGTCTTCTACTGTTGGCCAATGAGCAGCTCCACAGAAGCAGTTGTGCCTTGCTCAAGGGCACCTCAGCAGTTGTTCTTAGGGGAGGGGAGAGTGTTTTTCATTTACTTTCCCCACCTGGATTTTCCCAGATTCAAACCAATGACCTTCTGGTCCCAAGCCCACTTCTCTCACCTTCAGGCTAAGAAGGTAACAAAGAGTCAAGGGGCAAAAGGACATGTGGTCTGTAGCAGTGTCCGCTAGCCATATTGGAGCCAAGAGGATTGGCTCCGCAAACAGGCCCAGGTAAACACCATCCTAGCTTACCATCAGCTTATCAAGGCTAAAGCTATGCTGCTATGGTGACAATGACAGACGGGAAACACAACCTGTAGCCGGTAGGGGCCCGATCAGAAGAGACAAGCTAACTCCGACCTACCGACAGTTAACATGACAAGAGGAGTCGTGTCATTGAATTACCTGGAGCACAACTTCCAGAGGATTGCACAAGAATATTCACGCTTAGCCCTGTGCACATATTGAAAGAGGCATTTAGATTTTTGTGATTTAGCTGATGCTCTTATCCAGAGTGACTTGCATTGAGTGCACGGGAAGGAGTTAAGTGTCTTGCTCAAGGACACTTCACCAATAAAGGATTGTTGATGGACACACATCATGGCCGTGGAGGAGATCAAACCCGTGACCTTTCCCGTTCAGGTCAGCCTCTCTAACCACTGTGGCGTCCAAGTTTTCAGTTAATGTCAATAATGGGATTAAGCCAACAAGGGCCAGGTAGGATGGATCCTAAACCACTTAGGATCAATGCTAGTTTTCGAGACACACAGCTTGTCGCGGAGAGCTAAATTATCTACCCTAAACGTCCTCTTTGAGTTGTGACACATCCTACTCAAGGCAACTGTCTCTCCAACGCTGAGTGAAGGCTACAAGGATCATGTGAAGTAGTGTGACGAGCGGCACTGAGGATAAATGCCATGTTGTAGGGGAAGGCCATTGCAGTCGTCATCTCTGGTGTTGGCAGGTTGACCCCTTACCGCCGCACATCTGCAATTACAGCTCACCATGTCCCTAGAGCCGATTCTCAGCTCGCACCGCTGCACCTACCAATGAAGCGGAACATGCAGAGAATGCATGACTTGCCATCCATTCACCAGGACAGAGGCGCTGGCTGCGTCTCGCCATCGCCTCTCCTGCTTGGCTACCCAGGCCTGACCCAAATATGACGTCCCCAATGACTTTAGCAGCGCTCGGGGAAGTGGCAGCTCTTTCTTCAACTCTTTTTCCTTTCTTTTTTTTTTGTTTTTTCATCTTTTTGCTCGTTTAAACAAGCTGATATCTTCTCGGCCTGTTGTCCTTCAGTGATCTTTTGATTTTCTGTAGCAACTCTTTCATTCCTTCTGGATTTTCCACATTTCTCACCTGCTCTCTGTCAGATAGCTGGGAACTTAAGCTGATGGTGGCATTATAATATTACCTTGAGACGTCTCAAATGTTCGAGTTATCTTAATGCCATAGCTCTCATCTTCTCTTACTTACTCTGCTAATATGCCAGCCTCTGGTGAAGCAAGCTTTCCTAATCAGATGCATTGCTTCTCCCTCGGATCAGGAATCCAGAAACTACTATCCATTCTATGTATCCATTCCATACTTCTATCCATTGATGTACATCTCCCCCTTTAAAAGAGCACATTTCAATGTTCAGATCCAGTGGTGCAATGAGCGGTCATTCACTTCAAAACAGTGAAAGTTTGAAGAGGGGAAAAAGTCTAATACAATGCATCCCGAGGGACAATTAGGAGTCTTTCAGCTCCCCTCGAATTCAGCAGTTCTTGAACTGAACCAAAGCTGTATGAATGAAAGTAGCACCTCTAAGCACCTTTAAGAAGCGATTGGCTCTCCTTCAGAAGTAAGCAAACACCTCAGAAGTTCAGCGCTGCACTGACGTGATAACAACGCAAAAACTCTGTAGGGGTTATTCGAATTCAAATGCCACCATCGCAAAGGGGGGTGTGCAAGTCTGGAAGACAGCTCATCTTGAAATATGTGTGAATCATGGTGAGTCTCTCTAGTGTAACGTAAGAGTACCAACTTAACTTGGTTAGAAATGAGGGAACATTTTTTCATTTAGCAGATGCTCTTACCCAGAGTGGCTGAGCATAGGGGGAGGGGTTCATTGTCTTGCTCAATGACACTTCAACAAGACACGACTGTTGACAAATGCACTTTAGCTGTGGCTGGCATCAAACCCATGACCTTTCAGTTGAGGGACAGTCTCCCTAATCACTAGGCCTCCCTCCGTGCAGCCAAACGTCATACAGTTAACCTAAGTTTGCTGATCCAATAAACCATAAATGTCATCTCAGCAGCAATACTTGAACAGGAGAAGCTTATGAAAGTTAAATGGACACTAAGAGCCCAGTGAAAGAACAATAAACAGGACCATAATTTAGGATTGGTCCTCAGTTTGTTCACCAAGCTACTGATTTAACATGAAAGTGTCACAAACCATCATGTCCCTCTTGTCTGTTTCTTTTTTTAAACTTTCATTTATCCAGCAATATAGTAGCAGAACTTGCTCAAGGGAACCTCAACAGTAGCTGTAGTAGTAGTAGGAGTGAATCTGTCATTCACTCTACCTGCCTATTTTTCTTTCTAACTTTGTAAAGAAGAGTAGGTAAGTTCTTGATTAGAACAATGATGACGCTTTCACAGACTTTGTCATCTATATTTTAGAGTTACTTAATGGTCTTCAGGTAATGAGTTTTTCCCCAAAATGCATTTTGGTAAAGAATTCCACTCTAAACAGCTATCCTATCATTCATAGAAATGTTAGAAATGTCTTCATCTCTTGTCCTTCAGCTTTGTCTTTTTTTGTTAGGGTTAAGAGTTTAATCTTGTGCTATCCATTTTGTTAAAAACTGTGGACATAATCATTTTGGAATGAAACTCTTCGGTTACAGCTGGTCGTCTCGCCTGTCTGGCTGGGCCTACAGAAAACACTAATCCCACATTTGTGGATCCATTTCAAGAGTAACATGCAATGGCTATTTTGATATCTATTCAAAGGCTTGGAGCTGCAGGCAAGGAATTACAGTCCTGTACAATATTACTTTTTGTGTTCTGATTATGCAGTGTGATCTGCTCCCACAAAGCTTGGGCAGCAGTACAGATGTTAAAGAAGCTGGTATGTGATGGGAAGGCCGCCAGTTTGAATCCCCGACCAGTAGACAAGGCTGGGTGGGGAATGAGAAACATTTTCACCTGACAAATGTTAGCTAACAGTTTAGGTTTAGGCAACTAAAACAATTTTGGCTAAGGTTATGTTTAAGTTTAGGCAACTAAAACTTCGGTTAAGGTAAGGCAGCTAAAACAATTTTGTTAAAGTTAGGGCAAAGTTTTCGGGCATGGTTAAACAAGAAAAACTGGAATTGAGCCCATGTCATCAGACTTGAAGGCAAATCTATCCACCCATCCACCATCCTGACCTCCACACCCTTACTTTCCACCGTGCCACTTCAATGTCAAACTACTGCCTGTTTCTAGTCGTGTCTATTCCACATAATCCTTTCGTGGTGGGGAAATGTATTTCTCTCACTTTTCGTGCACAGAGCTGGTATTTGCATTTTAAGACATTGTGCTCATCTTACAAAATGATGTGAGACTAGGCCGTCCTGGTGCCATTGCACCAGGCATTTAATCCCCAAATGCTCCAGTGGACCTGTTCAGTGGCCAACAGTATAAGATTGTGTGTGAATGTGTAGCAGGGCATTGATGAAAAAGAGCATGCAGCTCAGAAAACTTTCTCTAGATAAAGATACATTTGGAACATTTGGTGGGACATTGCCCCCCCCCGTTTCCATGCCTAGAACCGGGGAAGCTGGCATTGGCAAAAGCCTTCTTAACTATGTGATGGAGTGACACATTGCCCCTGGCAATCAGCTGGCATTATGTTGTAGGCGAGTAAGGTCATGTCTCTTGGTGTCCCAGAGCCTCCCAGTGCCCTGGGGTATCACAGTGACTGCAATGACATGACTGTGTGACAGCACAGATACACAGCAAAGGAACCCTATACATACTGCATGGCTTGGGCTCTTGCAGGGATGCAAAACTGATCAATCAATTCTATTTCAGTGTCTTGCACTCTAGGTGCCCAAGACAAGACACGTTCATACATCATGGTACAGATTATGTATAACAGACATATTCCGAAACAAACTTCATGAAAACAAAGTACATGGCAGTTTTCCCAGACTTAAAAAATACACAGCCGAAATCACGTCACTCAAGTTTTGAGAGACATACAGTTCTGACAGCTATTCTTAACATTAATTAATATGTTCTTAGTTCAAGTTTGTACCAAATATCCAACAAACCACAGGAATCATTTGTTATTAATATCACATACAGTATATCACATGTTGTATGTGGTGGGAAATGAATTCTAAACCACAGAAAGTAAACACATAACCCCACTGGCCCGTGGATATGTATTAGAGGTTTCCCAGATGAGGACTGTGGTGTATTTAGATGATATTTGAGCGATTAGCCAGTCATACTTTAAAGAACCCTCTCACAATTTAATCACATTTCATCTTACTTAGGAACAGATGGAAGCTGCGAAAAGCATAAAATATTGAGGACACGAACGCCTTCCTAGCACACGCAGATATGTTTGTGATCTGTTCCTCAGGGCTGCAATCCAATCCTACAGAATAATGGGAAATGGGAGACAACGCAATCCCGTTTTCTTTGTGAATTTTGAAATGTTTGAACAACACTTATTAACCAGGCTGTTCTCATGTCAAATTTGTAGTTAAAAGTGACAGAAAGAAGTGCCTGTAATACTGTTGCCTCACAGCAAGAACGTTGTGAATCTCAGCCTTGGTCCTTTCTGTGTAGAGGTTGCATATTGCCTGTGTTCAGGTGCTCCGGTTTATGGGACACTTGCCTTCAACTCCAACTCATGAAAACATTTTCTGTGAGTTAATTTTTCATTTTTAGCAAATGTTTTTCGTATTTAACCATCACCAAAACCAGACCTTACTAACATTAACAAAATTGTTTAGTTGCCTAACCTTAACCCAAGTAAACCTAATCGTAACCTGAAGCACAGCGATAGGTCATGCAGCGGGCCATGTGCAGGTACCGGACAAATCAAGGGTGCATAACCTTTTCATAAGATATCATACAAACATTGTATGTATCTTTCCATTGAACTGTTAAGTACATTTTCAGCAAACTCTTGAAACACAACCATGAGAAATTGGAAAAAGTCTCAAGAATTGATTAGTAAGGGGCAGGTCAATGCTGGCCATATTTCATGCTGCCTGAAGACGAAAACACACAAAATACGATTTTATATAAACTACATTTGTTGGCAAAACATCACAAAGAACATTACTCTTATCCTGAGCCATAGTATATCTGAAAACAGAGTCATGAAAACTGAATATGGGACCTTCGAAGAGAGTAACTGATGACCCAAACGCAGTCTTTTTGGAACTGCCGATGCCATCTGCGACAAACTGTCAGCTAAATTCCCATTAAAATGCCCCTTCACCCCTCAGCTGTCAATTCCCTTCCCATGCTTTCTGGGACCACATGGACAGTTCAAGTCGGTGTGAACCCACAACCCTCGTGCACCCCAAGCATCCACGCTACCTCTGAACCTCAAGGAACGTCTGAGTCGGTAGGACATAAGCACGTCCCTTGCAAAGGGTTGATACTAGTGTGTGACCGATATGGGTATTTGAAGCCCGATACCAACACCCATATTTTTGGATTGAAGCTCTTTATATTTCACCATGTTCATAGCAGAAAATGTGCAAGGATTCAGTGTTTCCCGCCAAATTGTATTCTTGGCAGGGTGGTAAATCCTCTGAAACAGCCTTTTTCAGACCAGAGCACAGAAACGCTCCACTGACACCCTGAACACTAATAACGATAATAAAACATACAGCATACTTGTGTGGAATCCAGTCAAAAATACAAACATGAGACTCAATTAGTCACATGAGAATGAATTCAGGTTAATGGCTTTCAATAGACAAACAGCGTAGCATTGTTCAGTTAAGGCATCATATCCATCACATTAGAGGTGGCCAACAAAGACTGGCCAATATCCGATTTTTAATAAAAGGCCAAAATTGGCAAACCGATATATCAGTCTAACCCTAGTTCCAATATATGGAAGTAAATGGTGCTGCTGACGTTACCTACATTTAAAGGTGCAGTCGTTTAAGTTGCTCACCTCAGTCTGCCTCATTGTGGAAACCTATCACATCATTTTGACCTGAGCCCCACTGTGCAACACGTTTTTTCATTTCTTTTACTGCATCTGTATAAACAACAGAGCAGTCGGTAGGTCTTTGGTGTATCCACATGTTTTAGATATCATCAACAGAGAAATGCTTCAAATCTGCTTAACATTATGAATCCAAATTCAAGCTCGTTGGGGGATCACAGCAACTCTAATTCGGAACGTGGTTGCAGCTGGCTGGAAAAATACTTTCACCATGTGATGCTCTATTGACCCCCCCTTTTCTCTCTGAAACTTTTTCTCCTGTGAAACTCCATTTTAGCTGCGCTGGAAATATGTGACGCCACGTCGTCTACGTTTGGCCAGTTATCCGCGGGAATAGGGAAAATAAAGCACCAAACAACAACATGGACCCACAAATCCGACAGGCAAAATGCTGGTAAAATGTGGCAGCTAGATAAATACGGGTCACCCGCCACACTGGCCAGTATCTTATTGAGACAATAACATGTATAGTCTTTGTTCTTTGCCTATTCTCAAACTTTGCTTAATACTGTAGACGCTCTCTGACCAAGAGCCAATCAAATCAAAGGAAATGTCCCTTTATCAAACAGGCTGTTGACTGGCTGTCTGTTACACTGCTCTACACAAAGTGGTAGCACCTAAACTTCTGTTTCGCCGCTACCTGGATGGTTAACTAGATAAATGTTAGTGGAACCTTAACATTATTCCCATGTGGTGACACACGAGGACACCGAAGAGAACACAAGCCAATTTTTGTTTACACTCTCTCCGAGCGATGATGTGATACCATCATTTGTTTGCTTTTCGTTTGTTTGAACTACGCCTAACCACACCTAATAACATTATTATAGCCTATTAAACAAATCTCATACTAAATTACAAGCATGACAAATCACTGATAATGGATTAGACATGGTAGCTTTTACAGCTAGAGTGGAAATGACAAGATTCTGCTCACTAGGATTCACAATTCTGTTCAATAAACACACTGGACTCCCTCTTGATGTGTGGGTTATGGGTTTTTTTATGTTTTAGTCTGCAGTTTTTTGCCTTTATTCCATAGCTGCAGCAGAGTGAGACAGGACAGATTGGAAGAGAGAGAGGGTGGTGGCATGCAGCAAAGGTATTTAAACCCAGGACGTTGTGGTTACGTGGTGGGCACCTTTGTCACCTGAGCTGCCAGGATGCCCCGATGAGTGAGGTATGTTAAAAACCAAACAGGGGTCATATATATAACCTGAGCTATTACAGAATGAACAGCGAGCATGGTCATATCTACCTTTCTAGTCTACCACCTCAAGCAACGGGGTGCAAAAAAGGGACGGCATGCAGTAGTTGCCTGTTTTGGTTCGCACTTCAAATCACACTGGTGTAGTCAGACATACAGTATGTAGGGCAGCGAGGTGAACCAAAATACACTGTCCATGATGAGCTGCCGCTGGGTTTCCCTGGCAACCGTTACTTGTCTTGAACTAATGCCAGTTTTTCACCAGTCCACCGAATCAACGTTCCACATAGGCGTGGTCTCTGGAGGAGGGGGAATGAAGACACTAATGAGAAAACACAGAGGCCTTTCCAACAGGGATCCGCATGGCATCGTCTCCCCAGCCGCGCCCACCCACAGGCGTCAAATGTTGAAGTGGAAACTGCAGAACGAGCTGTAAATGCACATCTACTCTCAAATGATGCCTGACTTACAACAGGATTGATTAAAACACACGGAGAAATGGGTTGGGAAGGCAAATACAGTGAAAACATACACAAATATAATGTTAAATTGACTGTTTTCATTGATTAGGGCACCAGAGTTGGCCTAATGGGTAGGAAACCAGAAAGGTCACTGGTTTTATCGCCGCAAAAGCCAAGTGCCCTTGGGCAAAACACGACAACCCTTCCTGCTCACTGTAAGTCGCTCTGGACAGGAGCATCAGGTAAATGCCTAAAAATGTCAAATGTAAAGTCTCTGATTTACTGATGCTGGAATGTGCGTGGGTACCGAGCATACTGTAGATCAGACTGTGTGCTGGCATGTTGCAGTGTTGTGTTGGTGAGTGTGTGGGTAGGTGTGAGAGGGGGAGTTAACAGCTCCTGCAGGCTTCCGTGCCGCAGAGAAAAGCAGTTAAAAAAATGTTAGAGAGAATATGTCACTGTCCATTTGCCTGTGTGGGTGTCAGTGATAGGCATTTGTTGCTTCCTTGCTAATAACACCTCCTACACGCTTAGAGCCAATGTGCTGCACAACTAGTTTGACAGAGAGAATAACGTGTCAGTCGACTGCATCAAACAGCCGTGAGATTACAAAGACGTTTTACAATGTAAAATGTCATGCAGTGACTGTGGAAGAAGTGACGATGGAGCACTGCTAATTACACTGCAAAAAATCATCTTATTGAGTCGTTTCTAGGGTCACACCGATGCATCGGTTTGCCGCTATATCAGGCCCATATTGGCCTTTTATTAAATATCAGATACCAGAGGTTCCTCCCTCATATTTTTTCTAAATTGATTCTTAATTTAAAGGTAGTAATCTAATCGAGAGTTTCCCTGCCATTCAGTGGGTGTGGAGGATCACCCTGCTTTAAGAAGCTGCTATCCCTAAAATAATTCCATTAGTCTGGGTTTCAATGTTGGGTTCTAATGTCACATGACGATTTAATGCTGTTTCAGAGGCTTTTTCGCCCTGACAAGTATGCATTTCTGGGGGGAAAAACCGAATGCATGTTATTTTTGGCATAAAAATGGAATAAAATCCATTTAAAAATATTGAATATTGGCAATATCGGTGTCTGTATCGGCCTTCAAAAGCCTACATCGAGTGAGACTCATATTTTCAGGCTTTGTCATTTTTCCCAAAAAAAGTCAGTGGGTACTTTCCAAAGCAACTGAAATTGGTTCAACCATTTTCTCAAATGAAGTGGCATTTATCTGAAGCGAGTGGACTGATCTGCTTCATTAGAGGTAACAGCACTTGAATCGCGTAAATTCTGAAAAACAGGCTGGGTTGCTTTGGATATAAGTGAAACGACCATACCCCGACGGCAGATTGATTTTTCTGTTTGTTTTAAGGAGCTTTTAAGACCACAAGATGAAAAACATGAAGAATGACATTTTTTGCAGCGTATGCTTGAGGACCAAGTGATTCATGCTGTAGATGTCTGCTGGACGTACGCTGACGCTGTGGCTTACACACCCACATCCACCCACCCTATACAGTACCCCACTCTGACATCTGCACCACCTCAAGTCAAAAACCACTGGAGTGAAAAATATTTGCAGATTTTTTTTCCCCCCACTTGTCTTATAGATTTCAATGTTAACTCCAAGTTATGCTTTTCACCAAACTGCACTGTGCAGGGGGAATTCCTGTAGCATGTTGTTAGGAATCACAAGCTCTGCAAGTCCCAAAGGTTTGCTGCAAACCAGCTTGTCTCCCCTAATCAAAACAGGCCTGACAGATCACTGGATTTATCATGCTGAATCTCCATGCATGCATGGCTCTATTAACAGGCAGATGGCCTTAGCAAGCGCTGTCGAAATTCTGATTAAGAGAGAGGCAAAGGGAATTGGATGAACCAAAAAATAACAACAAAACCCTGGGGCGTAATAAACAAAGGAGTGACAAAATGTTAAAAACGGTCATGCAGAAGTTTGCAATTCATTTCCTTTGGGTTGAGAACAGGCTTTCTGCTGCACTGCTGTGTGTGGACTATGAGCATTTCCACATGATTTCTGATTCTATCTTGAATCATTTGGTATGTGCCCCCATGAATGAACTAATAAACTTCATTGAGCAATGGTCTGCTCCATAGGATTAGGCCACGAGGCCTCAAGTACTGGTGACAAACTGGAAAATAAAAGCCCAGCAGCATATGGCGCTGGAGCTTATGGGATTACCCAAAATAACAAGGTGACTCAGAGAGCTGCTAATCTGCAAGTTCCTATCTTGCAAGTTGCAATGTTCATGTTCCGATTGACTATGGACAGAAAAACAGTGATGCGCGGAGGAGATCACGTCTTTTGAGCATCCACGACCCAACACACACACCTCATGTGTATATGGTTAAGCAGTCAACTCTAATTGCATTAAATGTAGAGCCATGCCACTGGCTTTCTCTGGGTGCCTGGGCTCGCCATCCACTGATCCGATCTCCAAACACATCCCCAGTGAGGCAAAACGTTTGATGTGACTCGACTGGCCCAAAGTGACCGGGCAGTGACCACATGATGCTGTCAGCAAGGGGTTCATTAAATGTAATTATTCTGACACAAAGTGCGCCGCAGGCAAAAAAAACACTACCTTCAAGTGTACTGTCAGCCCTGGGTGCAAATCAAAACGCGCACAGATGGAGGAACTCGACGCACAATACAAATCCCCAGTATTAGGCAGATGGCTGAACTCCTTTTCACACAATGATGGAAAACAAATCAATTCCATAATCAATTAAAAAAGGACGGTGTCTCTTCAGTATCAGTTAAGAGAGATAATTCCAAAATCTCTGCATGTAGTGCTTGGCACAGTAAAGGACAAGAGCAACTCTTTTAAGGTGGGGTTTTGTCCCCGGTCAAAAAGTCCTTCAGGAATCCAACAGAAAATACATAAAACTGATCTGACATCAGCCCTTGAGAATCCTGTTGGTTAGTCCAACATAAGTGAGTCATCTTCAATGAGAAGTCCCACATGCTGAAATTTATGGATAATACTCCTGTGTGAATTCAACAGAACTATAATAATAATAATGTAATTTGACCTATATAATCACAAATGATCCATTGGTTCCCAAATTGATTATTTCCAGTCCCAATGCTTTATTGATTATTTATTTTGTGTATTACTAGCAGGTCGGAGTGAATCAGGATGCTTACCTTGTGGGAAAGGGTTGGGTTGCACGACATATAGAAAGGCGTGAACCATGTGGAACAGAATCCCAATTGGTCCCGGTTCGTAATGGGCCAGGGTCTCATAAACTCCCGCAGGCACATAACCGAAATCCAACTTTCCTGGGGGTGGACGTCTTTGGGACTCCGTTTGTTGCTGGAGTTCGCCGGACGTCAGCCCCCAAAGCAGCAGGAGGACACCGGTCTTCCACATCATGCCCAAATAAAACCGTGCGCCCTGGCTGGCCAACACAAGGGGTTAAACACACAAGAGAAACGCAAGCTGGAAGATGACTGCTTACGAAGCGCAGCTAGATTGTTGTCTTCCTTACCAAAGGGGAAGAGAAATGAAAGGGGAAGGGGTGAGAATAGATAAGAAGTGTCCGAGCGGACGGACCGCAGCTTTTTAAGTCCTGCTGCCCGCGTTATGACTCGTTATGTTCATCGTTTCCTGATGGACGCAAACCGGGTGCTTTCCCCCACCCCGTCTCCGGTCCTCGGTGTGTTCAGCCTCTCCGAGATGAGAGCGTCTGTCGCTTTCACTCCAGCATCTATACTCACGGAGATGCGCGGCGTTGCGGGAGCGGGCGTAAATGCGCGCCGCCGTCTCCTCTATACCGGGGAAATAGTTGGGTCCGGAGGGAAGTGCTCCTCCTGCCGGGTAGAGAGGGATGGACTTCAGAGAATATCAAGGAACCAAAAGGGATGTCTTCCAAAGGTCTGCACCCAGAAAAGAATATTTTTTACTTTAGTTTATTTTTCAATATCTCTCATAGACTAAATAAAGATTACAGTCTGCAAAAGTGGAATCCTTTATCAGGGATGTAGTGGAGGGTAACCACTAAACTCAGTTAACCCACCTTTATAGGGTGACATAAATCTTTATGAGGTAAATAAATCACAGTAAGCAGTGTCAAACTGATACTAAGAGTAGATGCCAGTAGACATTTTAACACTAAGGAAATAGCCCCGTTCTACCTATACTGTATCTACACTAGTTTTAGGAGCTCTTACAATAACAACTACTATAATTACAGAGTCACATGTTGCACAACTAGCTTTGGATCTCTCCTGGTAACAGGTGCGCTCTGTCTTCCTGACCTCTGACCCCTTTTCCACCCAGAGGGCAGATAGAGGATACCTGAAGCACAACCCACCGGGTGTTGTGATTGGCAGAGCAACGGTCAGGTGGGCTTTCACTCTGTTTCTGTGCACAATGAGGTCCTTGTTGGCTCCCCAGAGCACATGGGGGCCCCGGCGCCTGCAGACAGGGAGTTCCTGTGTGGAAACCTTTGATCACTGATTCTGAGCACCTTTCTTCACTGATCACACACAAACTCATTGGACCTGCAATGGGGAAGATTGGAGTTTTAATTAAACATTTCTCAGAGGCAGAGCTTCTCTGGAGGCATTGGTTGAGTTAAACCTCGATGGATGCTCCCCAGCGAAAATAATCACAGGCCTTTCTCAATAGGAGTTCTTGTGTCCTCCAGGACGTGTTTTACATAATGTCTAATAGCTGAAACATGATTCCCTAACAAAACAACACGAGGACGGAGGACGGATAAATATCCCGGTAGTTTACTTGCCAGCCGCGGATGCACGGGATGGTGACTTAGTCGACAAGAACACATGGGAAGCCCCAAGATTCACTGCACAACTGAAACAGATGGGAAAACGAAGAGCTGCATCTTAATTGATCACGCGCGTCATCAAGCACACAGCCCATCTCAAACTGTAAAGATGCGTCTCTGTGCTCCAATTCTTGAGAAGTTTATTCTCTCCAAGACAACTCTGTGCAGAACGTTCTCCATGAGGACACAAGTATCAACTTCTTAGATTTGATATTTAGCAACTGTTTTTGGAGGTTAGTTATGTGGCAAACTTGAATGGCAAAGTAGGAACTCAGAATATCAAGAAAAAAATATAAATGTCAGTGACTTTTTCCATTGATTCATGACCATTGCATTCATGATCTTGGAAGGTCAGCAGGCTAGCTAACTAGCTTAGATAACTTAGCATGGCTAGATTGTATTTTTTCAGTTGGTAGCACGAGCGCTAGGCTTCTTAATTTTGGCCAGGGATGGAAAGAGTACCAAAATATGCCATTCAAGTAGAAGTAACATTATTGTTACTTTGATCAAAATGACTTAAGTAAAAGCGTACAGCTCATCTAAAATGTGCTCAAAATAAATGTTACTGATTTAGTCCACTGAGGTTTCTTTAGCTATTAGCTATCCAACTAGCTAGCAAGGCTAGTGAACTAGCTAGACAACAACCAGGCTAACACAAACCAGTGACACTGTAGCTGCATAGATGGCTTTTGGCTAAAGCTAATTAAGCTACAATCATGGATAAATTTCAACATTTAATGTTAGTTCGTGAACGTTACCTCCACATACTTGTGCTCTGTACGTACGTTAATAGAAGCAATTCAAAATGTAGTGAAGTAACATTATAACACTTACTGTAAATTCTAAGTCAGTAAAATTACTGACTTAAAAAAAAGCTACTCAATTACAGTAATAAGAGTAAATGTAATTTGTTAATTCCACCCTTAGTGTTAGCTAGCTCCTCTCCCTTACCTTTTCCACTGGGGTTCAGTCTAATGTTATTTAGCCAGAAAAACTGTGGTCTGCTCTCAGGCCGATGTTCGCTCTAAATTGAAAAGGTCAGTAATGTTTTGGTTTTTTGTTCCTTCCTCAAATACATTGCAACATAAGGGATCATTCATCTGATATTTTCTGTATCAGCAGGGCTATTTAGATTTATTTAATTTCCCTGGTTTGTTAATTAAGCCGATGCTTTTTGTTGTTACCATCTTCCTCCTTGTTAGGTTGTCATCTACTTCAGTTGTGTCTTCTTGTCCTGTTTTATTTTATGGGGTGAGATACTCTTGACCCTTGTATTTTTTTTTAATCTCACCTACACAAGTTTTTATTTTTTCGTTTCATCTAATGTGATATATCATGTTCAAATCAGTTAACAGCAGAATCACCATCATATCATCTTAAAAGCCCTAACCCTAAACTATTGGATTGACGCCAAGTAAGGGTGCTACTATACACCGATCAGCCACAACATCAAAACCACTGACAGGTGAAGTGAATAACATTGATTATCTCGTTACCATGGCACCTGTCAAGGGCTGGGATATATTGGGAAGCAAGTGAACAGTCAGCAGGACAAATGGGAAAGCGTAAGAATCTGAG
>OOFE01012890.1:0-18554 GCA_900323365.1 Monocentris japonica | reverse complement strand
TTCACCGCCGATCTGCAGCCAAGCCCACTCACTGTGAGGAGAGAGAAGACTGTGAAGTGGACTGTACCACTCCAGCCACTAGTGGAGAGTTGCCAAGGATTGTGGGTTTGGAGGGCTTTCTACACTGAGGTTACGGTCACCCCAGGCTTCCTTCTGACTAGGTCTTAGAGGTAAAACTAAGCCACATTGTGGCTGCCCATAGTGTTTATGTATACAGTACATTTATGTGTATATAGTGTGGTAGCCATAGGACGTGTGCGTGCACAGATGTTGACTGTGTTGCCCGTGTTCCTTGTATGCAAGGCTATATATATGAGATGCCACACAGTAGGATGCTCTCAGCCTTACTGGATTGTGTTTGCTAAAAAATAAAACCTGGACAGAAATTAGATTTCTTTCACACATTAACACAAGTCCTACAAAAACTCTCCCTCTCTAAACTCACTGTCAGTGGCAAATTCCATTGTTAGTTCCCCCCCCCTATAAAAAGGCCTTGACTCATCTGTAGTGAACCTTCAACTGCTGAGCATACCAGGTTTGTCTCTGAGGGTGGCTGTACCTGGGAGTCTTGTGAATCACAGGCTCTGGAATGAGCCGAGACCGGAAATGCCGCCATATCTTTAGAGTTTTAATTGGCCATCGTAATGTATTAGCCACCCGCCTCTTGATTATGGTCATCTGCTTTACGCTCTCACAGTTAGCATGCTGCTTTTTCACACACTACTTCTGCATTGACGAGTGTAGCTCACTCATTCCTGTTGTCTTTTTTTTCCCCCACTTTTTTCCTTTCCACTGCTTCCTAGTGCACGCATGCTTGTACGCAGGATTTTTCTCTCATGCTTTTTCACACAGCCTTCTTCTCCTTCGTCTCTCCCCCACCCTGCAGCCATACACAGTGTATTCAAGTCTAAGACTCACCCTGTGTCATGCAAGCTGTTAGTCCCCCTCTCATTTTTATCTCCCTCCCCTTTCCTTCTCTCTTGTGCACACCCCCCACCCCAGAATGTTTGGATAGATCTAAATGGTGTGATTGTGAGTGCTCTGCCGGCCGTCTGCCCCTCTACGTCTGCCTCTCAGCGTCTTTGGAAAGTCTGACGTGAGCAGAGGGAGAGGAAGAAGGGAAAGGGAGTGAGAGGGGAAACTTCTTTTTGAACAACAAGGCATGGCTGCTGTCCAGAGAGCCAAGTCTAGCGTCAGGAGTCCGTCTCAACTCCAGCCTGTCCCTCTTTCTCTACCCCTTGTCTTGCTGCTCTGTTTCTAGCCTTCCTATTCCCCTTATAAAGTCCCATCCTGTCCTTGCTGTCTCGCTAACAAGCTACCCACATCTTTCTCTTTCTCTCTCTGCCCTCTCGGCCCCAACTCGCTCCTTTTCTCTCCCAGCCTCTATTAGGTGAGGGCATGGGGGTGGGGGGCTGGGGCACAGGAGAGACAAAACCTCCAAAACTAGGCCTCTCATTTACACAGGAGGTGTCGCATTGCGTTTGCGGCGCTTCGTGGCGGTGTCGCATGTCGCTCCATTCAAAGAGCCAGGGTTTAAGAATGTGGGTCATTTGAAGTAGAGGCACTAAAGTGTGTTGTTCGCCAATGAATGGGGCCTTCTCACATTGACACGGTGAAAAGCGTGTGAATAAACACCAGCGCCTGGGGGCCACACTAAAGTGTTCGGCTGTATTCTTCTCGGTCCCCCCACCTATACAAGCCTGTTATTATCTAGCGCATGAATGGATTACTGGAATCACATTTGATATGGGCACGGCACTGGCGTGGGCTAAAGATACCTTATCGAACCCATTTTGTTCTGTACCCGCAGTAGAGCTAGCGGACAGTCTGCGTTTAAACCCGTTCCTTCAAGACAAACAGATCATGAAGTAATTAAGTTACACTGCCTGTTGTGATCCGTGCAGTTAGAGCGCAGCCCTGCGTCGTCCACGTACAGGCTTGTTTTGCTTCTAGTTCTGACCAGCTGGACGGCTCTCTTAATTGCCTTCCTGCAGATGTTCAGATCAGATGGTTCAAATTAAGGCCTAGATTGCTCACACAAGGTTTCGAATGAGAATACAGACTCTCCTCTTTACTCTTCTTCATCCGTGTGTGTGAGTAGGTGAGACTGTACACTGTGTAGGCAACAAATAACCCAAATCTTCTCTCTCTTCCTACCCTTCCTTCCCTCCTCTCGCTCTATGTCCTCCTTTCTTTCCACCCCTGACCTTCTAGATACAGGCGTTGCTGGCATTGCTTGTCATTGGGCTGGTCGCTCGTGCAGCAGAGCTCAGTCCAGCAGCTCAGTGGTCCAGCGATGACTACAGAAACCAGACCCTCCGTCGACATAGAACCTGCGTGGAGAACCAGCAGTACCTCCACCAGGGACTCTGCTGCCTCAATTGCCAAGCTGGTAAGGAGAAATCACAGCAGGTAGAAGAAGAACCATAATGCAACCATAGCAGTGCCCCATGAACAGGCCTGCTGGAACCAAACCCAGAACCATTCAGGTTATGTAACCTAACCTGAAACTCCTTCTGAGCCAATACATGGTGTTGTGTCCTGTATCCTGTAACCCAGAGCGCTGCTGTTAAGAGCTACACCACAACCTTGAAGCAACATTTTCCATAGGAATCAAGGATTGTTTGTGTTCATCTCAGCCCAGTTTCTCAAATATTCTCCTGCCTGGCCTGGGAAAAAAAAGCATGACGGCCAGGAACAGAGGGCGAACTGCTCCTAGGCGAAGGAGAAACTGAACCGAAAACTGGAGGATTATGTTTGTGTTCTTCCTGTTTGATCATATGCTGTTAAATAAAACATTTAAACAGAAGAAAACTGTAAAAACAAAATCTGTGCAAAACCACATGGTTATGTTATTCTGTGTCCATTTGCCTGAGGATGGTCTACATCAACTCCTGCCCTGTCAATCATCACCAAGAATTCCTCTAAATCAACTTTCCTATATCATATATCATCAATACCTGCAGCTGGAATACCAAATAGCAGAAGGTTTACAGGAACAATAGAATAGGTCTGCACAAAATCAGCAACATGTACAAAGAAGCCAGAACTAATAAAGCAATCCATGGTAGACGGATTAAACACAGCATGGGGGTGCGACAGCTTATAGTAAAGTCTTATGTGCTTTTCGCTCTTTTGTGGACTTTTATTGCGTTGCTATGTGTGCCATTGGTCATTCAATAGCCTCTCTTGCCACTTCACAGTCTGAACTGCTCGCTTTTTGGCTTTTTTTTTTTTTTTTTTTTTTTGTCTACATCAACTTTGTGGGTATTCCAAATACTTTTCAGCCTGGATGGATATCAAATGTCGCTTCTCCCCACACTCAACTTGGGATAAAACAAACGGCCTAAAACCTCATAACCTAACCACTGACCCAACCACAGTAGCAATACTCCACTTGCTGAACATTTAGTTTGTTTAACTGAAGAAGTCATTGCCCTATGTTGCATTTATTCATTCTCTTCCCTGTCAAGTGGTTTGTTTTTTTGCTTGTTGTGCATCAGATAAATCCTGAAAACGCACGAAACTCAAGTGCCCTTATTCACAGCATGCCTGAACTGAATGAACTGAGTGTGAAAGTGATAAGCATGACATGCAACCAATGTTAGAGGACAAATGTAGTGCAATGCACCAGGTCCTATGCTTAGTTATGGGTATGCACAATATACTTAACACGCACAATCAGGGCTGAACTTAGTATTTGACCTGTTCTTTTGGTTGTTTTCTTGTTTTACTGTCAGGTACCTTTGTGCAGAAGGCCTGTGAAAGAGACCAAGAGCAAGGGACGTGTCTTCCCTGTGAGCATGGCCAGGCCTACACAGAGCACTCCAATGGGATGTACCGTTGCCTGCCCTGTACCCACTGTCGCACAGGTAATGAAGTTTTCTACTTCTTCTTGCTATCCAAACCTTATGAGTGCGTTTGTGAGAAGAAATGAAAAAAAATCTGCCCAAAATGATACTAAGAATTTTGTTCTGCCAAATATGTTATTTCTGTCCTTTTACCTTTCCACATTTACACCATTTTAGAGGCCTATATAATTTGTTTTCCCCGAGATATTGTTCAGGAAAGTTAATATCTTTTTGTCTGCTTCCCTGCTTTTAAAGCCCAGTCATCAAAATCTGATCTCACGACGTTACATGGAGTAGCAGGGTGTGTCTTAGTTGTTTTGTTTCATACACTCAATGTGAGTGTGTTACCTGTCTCAGGAGATTTGCTTGTGTGTCTGTCCTACCTGGCTGAGCTGGGTGTGGCCGTGTTTCATTGTCTCCCACGCTGGGCGTCTTTGTGCCCTATGAAAGGCCTGAGCTCCAGAATAGAGACTACTGTTACATAGGAAATGTTTTGTGCTTATTCACGGAGGTTTTGAGAAAGGGCTTTGTGTGTTCTTGCGCCAGTTCAAATGTGTTTATTACCATGCAAGCATTAATGGGATTTGAATTAGACACACTCGACTGACAAGGCCACTGTTGATGAATTAATCAACCATTTTTTTGCTTCTAAAGTTGTCACTGCAACACTGCCTAACGTTGAATGCTGTCAAAGGAATTGTTGTAGAGGAAATTTTACCTGTGAAGCTGATCTTTGATTCAGAGCTGGTCAACTGAAGTCATCTGTATAAATTCTGCAGATTAGACAGGAGATACCCAGTGAAAGCTGTTTGCATGCAGACTTTGCTACACCGAAGCTTAACTTTGATTTTTACTCCGAAATATTGAAAAGACCCGCTGGCCCCTGGGCTGGCAAGTTCTCAGAAGTCATCGGAAGGTTTTTGGAGAATGGGATTTCCTGTGCAAAACCCAATCGCCTTTAACTTGGAGAGAGCCCCCTGCTTTCGACAATTTACCCAAATAATATAGCCTAGATTTTACAATGTTTTCCACAATGTTTTTACAATGTTTCCAGCCCGCTACTTCTGAATGGCTATTTTTGTTTTTAATGAATGCCCCTTCTCCCGACTCCGGTCCTATTTAAAGCTTTGCTCGTCTCTGCATGTGTTACATTCCATCCAATCGGAACAGATTGTGTAGCGAAAAGCAAACGTGACGTTTTGTTACTGCACTGCTGACCTGTCGCCGGTCGTGTGAACAGTGTGTCGAACGTCACATTCACTTCACTGTAAAAATTGTTTGCTTTCTTCAACACAGCCTGCAGGAAGCAAAGTCCACGGCACGGCATTGTCAGCAATGTGTAAAAAAAACAAAAAAAAAACAAAAATAGACTAGATGAAGACGCTGAATCATCAACATCGTTACAGTTTTGCTGAGTAAGCTAACCTACTAATTTGCTCTTTTTTTGCAAACTATTCTGCTTTGGATGAGCCTTTTTCCTGTTGAGTGTATTGAAATAATAATTCAAACCATAAACGTACATTTTATCTCAGAAAAAACCAACACATTTTATCAGTTGATCAATTGTTATTTATTGATATTTTCATCTATGTATGTGTCTTAAAATTCATTACACATTAGTGCACCGCAGGGCTCAGGATTCAACAGGAAATAAGAAATATGCCCAGAATATTTCTGCACTGTCTTCATTCAGTAAAACCCAAAATAATTTGTTTTATATCGGCAAATTTAACTTTCATTCCAATTGTAGCCATCGTGCCCGTTGTCAGTTGGTCTAAGTTATACTGGCAAAACTTTGCATCCAAAGAAACAAAATGACAGTTGATGACAAAATTCATTCTAGCACACATTTATTGATTTTGCAACTAAAGAAATAAAATGACAGTTGATGAAACTCTACCTTGTTAGCTGGAGCGTCATTTGAAAGTGAAATCATACATTTTCATAATTGGAGGATGCTGTTTGAATGTGACGTCTCGCCACGAGCTCTTCCTACCTTTTGCTGTCACTTTCCCTGCAACTTACGCTGATTTATCTGCAGACTCTCTGTGTCGCGCTCTAGTTTGGCCCTCCATTCAGAAAAAGATGTGCTTTTTTTCCTTTGGTTTCTGTGCCCGTAATGGCTGCGTGTATTTCATGCACTACGGATGGCGCTCAGGAATACAAGTGACTGAAAACCACTCCACTTGTGTGATTGACATTTCAATTGACATTTCAGCAAATTGTGAAATCCCACAGGTGGTGGGGCGGCCGCCGCAGAATGTAGGCTATCTAGCAGAAACACTGCGGACTGGCGGTAGCCCCATAATTTGTACCTCCAGAGAATGTGAATGCTAACTGTATGTGCACACAAAGGTTTTGATCTTTTTTTTTTCTTCATTGGTAAGCATGGACATTGGATTTTGTTTTTTATGAGCCGTTGTTGGTAGGAGGGAGTGGGAGTCTACATTTACTTACAGTTTTGGATTTGTCAACATTGAGATCTGAAAAAAGCTGCGGTGTCATTGCCTGCTGTTAAACCATGCAGTGATAATTACAAGTCTGCGTGGGCCGGCTGTTTCATATATCTGGGTTCACATTCTAAGGAAGTGAAAAGCCTGCTGTCGAGGTTGTCCTCTGGCTTACAATTAATATGGGTTATATCCTAAAGGCATAGGCTGGAAGGCTGAAAGGAATAGTCTGAATTTAATAAATGGGCCGTGCCAGATTTTCCTTCCCTCATTATCCTCCTAAATGAGACAAAATGTAACTGAAGAGGAAAACAAAACTGTAGATCAATTATCTCACTCTCAGGCAACAGCATAATTGCTTACAGCCGACAAATAAATCTAAATCCCACCCCGTATTGTCTCGCGTAACGCATGTAGATGATTAGAGGTCGTCCACTTTTTAAATTCTGTGCAAGCTTCACAAAGTTGGATCAAAAGTTACCAGCTGCATCTCTTCCTACATCCTATTTTAGGATAACTCGTCAAGAGGTGCACCAGTACTGGTTTTTCAGTACCCAGTACTGATCCAACTATCATTCAATTGTGCCGCCTCGTATTGGCATCTTACGACACAATTGCAGGAACAACAGCATCAATTGTGTTCATTTAATAATTTGATCAGGCCACGCGCTTACCATAGTTGAACAATCCTCAATCAAATAAACTAAACTGATGATGATAAATTGAAAACAGGCTAGAGGATGCAGCTGCTTGAATGTGAGCAGAAGGTTTTTTTTGACAAACTTGTCACCTTGTTTCACCTGTGAGAGCAGCAGCGCCCCTTGGGCCGTCAGCAGAATTTTGTAAACGCCCGGTCGGAGCGGTGAGCTGTATCATTACCCCAAGATTTCAGATCATACAATCACTAGTGGTGCGTAGTGTATTACAGATGAGTGAACACATGAATGAACCAGCAAACTAACAGATGGAGGTTGACTCTGTAGTGCATGAAAATATAATTGTTGTTTTTTTCCTCCACTCTCAACACCGTAGCTTGACACAGCTGGCACTTTGCTTCACTGAGATCAAAGAATCGCCACGCTGCAGACATTCTTCCTCCCACCGGAAAAGTGTTTTATTGCGTGTCATTTAAGTATCAATGTCAGGACAACTTCATTTGCTCATCCAAGCATGAGTACTTTGGAGCTGGATCAACGCCGATTCCAACACTACACAGGCTATATCATCTACCCCAGGCAGATATTCAATGATATATACATGGACACCCTATTCCTAGAGTTAGTCTATAACATTACTCAAATGTTTTAAATGTATCCATCCCTCTATAAACAACACCAGGAACCAATGTTAATTTCTATCAGCCTGCTTTTTGTTGTGGGACTGGCAGAGGAGGCATATGTTCTGCTTGGAGCCCCACACTTGCAGCCCATACAGTCTGTGCACAAACTGAAGTGATCAGCATTTTTTTTTTTTTTTTTAGAAGATTCTAGTTATAGCCTATAACATCTGCGGTGATCACAGATCTATGGTGATCAATATTTATTTACATTTGCACTCTGGGCATACCGATAGCCTAACTTTGAGCCAGTTACGGCACACTGTGGGCTGATGTGCGCCAGTTTGCCTCGTCTGAGACCCACTTCATCACAATGGCTTTCTTGGCCTATAATAAAAAGGACAGTATTTAACAAAACATTTTTTTTTTCAGTTTCTTTTAGATCACACAAATGATCTATTCTCTTTAGCAGTACCAAAGTAAAGCCCACTTTCAACATTGAGGATATTTACTAATAGACAGGATATGATGTAACTGGGGCGGGACCTCCCATCACAGATGTTTCGTTGAATTAGGCCCCCAACACCTCCAGAAGGCTCAACACTGATCACAACTATACCATCTGCACTACCCTGTACCTACGCTTTGGCTTACACCTAGGTCACCTAATCCACAACATTACAGCCAATCATTTCTATCCTCCCTATTAGTCTTAGCAACAATAGGCCCTTCTGCCTTGAAAAATACCACTCTAACTTGACCAGCAATCATAGACTCATGAGATGGTTGACCAGTGAACAGTGGGATTAATTATGTCAAACAATTACACCAAGACCTAAAAATTAAGGAATGACTGTTTTCGACTCCAACTGGCGACCTTTCTTTGAAGCCAGAGCCGCTAGCTGCTCTTTTTGATTTCTTTGTATACCTTTATAATATAACTATATATCTATATTTCTAGTTATATATAGATAGACAGATCGAAGAGATCACTTGGTAAACGAGTGTTGTATTTTATGATCCAAGATGTGTAAAATATTTGTGTATTTTGTTTGGTTGTATTAACCACTATGGTTTTAACTGTCTCACTTCCTCACTATCCACAGATGAAATTGAAACCGAGTCCTGCACCAGCACCACAGACACCAAGTGCCAGTGCCGACCCGGTACATTCTGTGTGCCAGACCAGGCCTGTGAGGTCTGCAAGCGTTGTGCCAAGTGAGTGTGTAGAAATTCTTTGCTATGATATTGTATTTTAGTTTTCTAATTCATTTGTTCCATTTTTCTTGTTACTTTGAGTATTTTTTGTCTTTGTTGTTCTTATCTCAGGTGTAAAGCAGGGGAGGAGGAAGTGACGAAGTGCACCCCCATTTCCAACACTGTGTGTAGGAAGCGGGACCTGTCCCCCGCCCAAAACTCCCCAGCCCCCCCCACGCCGGCCTCCAGTTCACCACCGACCATTGGTAACTTTGCAATCCATTTCATTTTATCTATTTTATGCAGCACTGGCCTTCACTGAAGATTGTTGTGACTGTTATTTCTTAAATGATGTGTGTTTTATTTTTATTCCTGTTTCTCAGTTGTTCCTCTGTTATCCATACTGTTCATCTTGATCGGTATTGGGTTGACTGTGGGGTGTGTAATCAAGCGGCGTTCATGTGAAACACTATGTGAGTCGGCACCGTGCACCTTTGCATGCACCATGCATACCTTTGCAGAGTATTTTGCTTTTTAATAAATGTTGTTTACTAATGTTACTCCTCTGCTATGGTACAGGTTCAAAGAGCCATTGTGATTCTAGTGAAATCGTGAAGATTCCTATTGTGAGTAAATTCTTTTTTTTGTACATTTTTGTTTTTTTGTTACTTTTGCCCTGTGTACTTTGCATTCTTGTGTGAGTAACATGTGATGTGCCTGGTACAGTATGTCACTGTTCTCCATCTCCTCACCAGGATGAGAGTGGACCCACAGCGGAGGAAAGACAGAATAATCAGAATGCGGGTCTGGAGGGGGAGGAGTCCCGCCCAGAGTCACGCCCCCTGCTGCAGGAGACCCAGGCTGGGATGAGCAAGGCCTCCCCTCCCCTAGAGGATGAGGACCGGGGACTAGGGGACAGTTTGCCCAACACCACTAGTTCCTCCCAAACTAGCCTATCAGCCTTGCCCACAGCAGCTTCTTCTGGCAGCTCCCCCCACCAGAGCCCTACTGCCCAGAGACTGCAGCCTACAGCTAGGGTGAGAGAAACTGGAGGGAGGGCAGAAGACTGTCAGAGTGAGGGAGAGAGAGAAGTACCTGAAAGAGAGTCAGAAAAAGACATGTATGAGTCTGTGTACTGTCTCTCTCTCTCTCTCTCTCTCCCAAATATCTAGATGACTGTCTGAAGAAATATACATGTACACATATTAAAGCACTAGCAGTAGCAACAATAACACATAGAGGACCATTTGTATCATTTCTAAATGGTGTATTCTTGAATAAGACGTATCAACTGAGTAAAAAAAAAAAAGGATTCTTTTTGATAAATGATGAAAACAAACAGTTGTTGGTAGTGGACTCAGACTTTTGGACCCCACTGTATATATAATATATATTTTTTTTTAGACAATCATCTAGATATTTGCTTGGTTAAAATAATTCAAAGTGATACGCTAATACTAAGGTTAAAACAAAACAAGAAAAATAAAACAAATTCGAAAACCTCACGACGATTTTTATATTTCATTCTCAATTTTCTAATCGGCTGTGTTAACCTCCCCTTAAGTTTTTCACGTTGTTTTTGTGCTTTCTCTCGTGTTCTAGGATAATCCTCTGCAGCACCGATTAGTGCCACTGCTAGGTAAGATTCCTGGAGAGGGCTGTTTGAGGAGGGGGGGGGATTCCAGACATATTTACTTATTTCACGTTTCATGAAGCCATTTTTCACGCACTGCTCACACAGCCGTAAAAGGCCGCTGTGGACACAAAATAGCATGGTTTACTGCAGTCCATGTCAGTCAACAGTGTAGTGAAACAAACAGCATCACCACAGGATCTCTCCTCATATTATCTGGGTCAAATCCCTCAGGGGATGGGATTGAACTTCTCCTTAAATTTGTATGTCTATCCATCATAATTGCTTTATGATTTCATTTTCAAGCACTTCAAGTTAGCAGCAATTTGCAAGTTAGTATTTAACAATCCAGGAAGGGATACAACTGAGCAAAATATGACAAGAAAAACGTATAAGCACCCACATGTTGTTGTGCCGCTCTGCGTCTCTCCTAATCTAAAATGTCTGATTGTGTTTATCTCTGTTTTTCAAGGGCCGGAAAGATCCCTGAAGAAGAGCTTTGATTTGTTTGATGAGTACCTGGACGTACGGATCCATAACAAGTTCTTCCGGTTGATTGGAGTGAGCGACAACCACATTCGAATTGCAGAAAGTGCAAGTGACAAAGTGTATGACCTGCTGAAAAACTGGATGCAGAGGGAAGGGCTAAAGGCCGATATCAACAACCTGTTAGAGGCCTTGCTCAGTATGGACCAGAGGCGCTCAGCGGAGAGCATCGCCTTTGCAGCCCTGCAGAGAGGCTACTACAAGCATGCAGATACCCCCTGAGAGCCCACGCTAGGAGGACTGCAAGTGAAGTGAAATGAACGTACTTATTACAAGGAAAACTAAAGCACATAGACGCTGTTTGTTGACATTGTCTAAAGAACAGGCTTACCTCTTATTGGCTGAATTAGCCATGTATTCGAAAGCCAGTAGTTTTCAAAAGAAAAAGAAAAACACAAAAAGGGGAAGGAGTCCTATTGATCATTGCTCTGAGGACGTTGACTACTCGCGAAATGGTGTTTATAATGAAAAAGAACAAAAGCGGTTTGTGGCCACAGTTACATCAACATTGTCACAAACGAAAGCCAGGAAAGTCTTTTTTTTTTTTTTTTTTCCCGAAGCCTAAAAAAAATGAACGAGTAAAATAACATGAAGGTGTCAACTACCACAGGCTGATGTGGCTGTGTTCTTAAGGTTTTAATACAACGACATACAGCCATATAAGCTTAGAAGTCTCTCTCGGCTTGCGTGTAGCTCACCCGATCCTCGACCCAAACCCTTGAGCGGAAGGCGTGTGCCAATACACTACCTTGAGACGAAGATATACACTGGTTTTGTTGGAGTGGCATGAGCTATGCCACCGATACTGTGCGTACTTGATGCACTGACTTCTGGCACATGTAGGATTTAGAGCTAGTTATGCTATACTTGTTATATGGATCTCGGCTACTCTGAGACATCATGTAATGGGTCATAAACAGAAGCCTGTCAGACAAGGATGGGATGCAGGCGTACTAATGGTAAATATTACCTCTTCGCCAGCAGTCGTCCATCTGAATATAACATGTTTAGGTATAGATCTTTATCATGATGTCATGATTTTCGTATAACTTGATCGATAGTGATACGAAAGTGCCATAGATTTTGTACAGTCAAGCCAAGGGCAATGGGTATCCCATTGCAGATAACCGAATGTTTTTTTTTCTTTTTCTTTTTTTTTATTGACATATTTATTTTAATGATGCCATTATTTATACCATTGCCGATCCATACCCTGGAAAACAAAAGTAGCACAGACTGTTTTCTGTGTTACTGCAGGGCAAAATGATTGACATCAAATTGAAAGGTGTGGCTGAAACTTAGTAGTGTTTTGTTCAACCCATTTCCTGTCCACACTGTCGATGTGTGATGTTGCATGTGCTATTTCTTCACAATTGAGTATCATGGCCATCCACTTTGATCATAATCGCCACGGTGTTGCAGCTCGTGCGACGCTACACTCGGCATGTGTCAGTGCATGTCGCAGTTGTAGTGACACCTATCCTGGAAAAAAAAGAGGACTGGCCTGTTGAGTCCAAATACTTCAGTTAACCGACTGACCGAATAGTCCCTCTATACATGTCAGGAGTGGCATGAAATGCAGGTACGGATTGTTTTCTCTGGTAAGGCTCAGACAAGATGAAGGAAACCTTTTCTGGATAAAGAAAGTTCAATTTTTATTTCCCCATTAGTGTCCTTTGTACATACATTTCCAGAGAGCACACGTGCCTCACCAATGTTATATGTGTATATGTGCAGTTCTATTAACACACCAGAATAAATATTGTGAGGTATGAAGGTTATGTGTATAGCAGACACGCCGGCCACACTGGTCGGCGATGCTGTTGTGATTGTAGACATATTAAACTAGATTTTTCCCATTTTGTTTCTGCAGTGACGTGACTACACTTTTATGTACAGAGGAAAGAATTCTATTTTATAGCCGAAGAGTGAGGCTACAGTGCTGGCACTGCCATCTATTGACAGACAAAAATGAAAAAAACAGCCTGCATCAATTTCTAGGGACCTTTATTCTGATATTTTCCCTCAATTTTCTAACCCATTATTTTCTGACCTAATAGCTTATTTACTGTGGAAATTGCTCATAGCCTTTTCTGTATGAAGTGAATTTACTCTTGTTGTGAGTGTATGTGTCTTTCTTAGCATTTCTGTGTTTTAAATATTTCAATGCAAGTCCCATACTGTTCAAGTTTTTCATGGAATAGCTACGACTTATGGAAAAAAAAATGTTCTGTGCATCTTTATTTAAGCCATTTCCCCTTTTTAGTTATTGTTTGCTTGTCATGGATTTCAAATACAAATGATGCAAATGCAGCAAAGCCATGTATTTGTTTATGTCAGTTTCAAATAAATGTTTTGTACAGATATTGCATCTTTGAATTGTGTACAAAACCGATCACCAGGGACACAAGGGTCAACGTTTGTTTGACGTTTATCACTTGATTGATAGTCTCAGTGTTAAATTACCCTCTGCCAAATCCCAGGAAGGAAGATGGCCAGGGAGAGAGAAAGTCTTGCTGGATGGAGGAGTGTAAGAAGGTTTAGCTTAGAAGGACACCAATGAGGAAAAGGAGGTGGGTGAGCAAAATAAAATGGTATTAGTGGTATGCAATGATCCAAATTCACCATCTTGGGCTCAATCGAGTCATTTGTAATTTAAGGCCTGAGAGGTGTGGCACATTCTGTGTAATATTTACTTCTCTCTTCTTCACTCTTCTCCCAAGCACTACATGAATCCAGGTTGAGCAATTAAAGGAATGTCTCACTTTAAAAGTCTTAGGTTGATGTTAATGATTAGGAGAAGGGATGTAACGGTGCATAAACCCAGTTTACCAAAAGTCGTGCACCATTAATAGTCAAGTAAAATGGATGTTAATGATTATGATAGAGTGGAGGGTAGCAGCCAACCAGTATCCACTCAATGAAACACTTATTTTTTTTCAAGAAATTTTGAAATGTAATTATTTTATTTATTATATTGGTTCAAAAACTGGAGTTCACAGTTTACCCACCTTTTTTTTTTTTTTTTTTCCAACCATACCACTGTTTGAGTCACTCCTCCCACCAGTCTCGGTGCTCCTCATTCCAGTGGACACTAAAGGGGAACTGAGATCTGTGAAACACTCTTCTTCTACATGCTAAATTCTAAACGGGACCTTGAGTTTGTGTGACAATGCCCCTCCCCTCTGTAAACTGTGGCATGACCAATGAGAAGTTGAACACAGACAACAGGCAATCACAGACATGAGACTTTCTGCATGCCATCTCCTGTATGGAAAATGATAACACTCCATCATTGATTTTTATAATCGTCTTGACAACTGATCAATGTTCAGATCAAAATATAGTCATAAAGTGGTGAGCTTAACATTGAACCAGATATTTTCTTCTATGCTATATCTTGAGGCAAATTTAATTGAAATTGTTTTTTTGCCTCTCTCAGTGGAGAGAGACAGGAAGGATCAGGGATGACATGTGACATGGGTCCTGGGCTGGATTTGATGTTGCGGTTATGTGGTGGGTGCCTTAGACCGCTGAGCCACCAGGATGCCCACAATTTCCAAATTGTTACAAGGACATTGTACAGAATGAGGTCACATGAACAACAACAGGAAGTGAACGACGTGTCGTCTGTTTAACTGAGAAAAAGTCATCAACGTGTAAAGTAGCGTGGCAGGAAAGCAGCCTGGTCTTCGGCACATCTATCTGCTACATCAGGAATAAACCTGTCAACACCCCGCGGGTTTATCGTCCCACACGGAACCCATTTGTATCAATTCAAACAATAATCATTCCCACTGACTAGAAACAGATGGCTTATTTTCATGGGGAGTTGATTCGATTGAATCAATATGAATGGTACGGTTCAAAGAGTTGGATAATGACAGGGTTTAAATGAATGTGAACATAACATGAATGCGCTCTTCGCTGTTCTTTCAATGTGCTGTGGCCCCCCCGGGGTTGTCGCTGTTTGTTGCATTCGTTCTGTAGTATTATGACGTCTTGAGTGCAGCCAAAAATGTGTTTCATCCACTAAAAGTGTGCTTTCTTGTCATTTGTTACCATACATCAATGTTGCACCCTGAAGCTCTTTGGTCCAGAGGTATTGGCTCTGACACCCACATCACCCGACCCCACTGACATTTCCCGCTCTGCACCCACTCTGCTACTTGGCTGGGGCACCTCTGTGGTTGTGACACCCACTCTTACCTCTCTGAAGCACCACTATTGGAGCACAAGTGTGTCTGTGCCTCGCAGCTGAAGGTGAGCATAGACCGTACGTGTTAGCCGGTACAAAATCAACTTCAGCTGCCCTGGGAGACAAAACATCTTTCTGTGTGTGTGTGGGAATGAGAATCGGAAGTGCAAATCCAAAACTGTGCAGTGTGTTATTACAGTATTTGTGAGATTGTATGTGTGAGACTTTTACTGATTGTTTTAAAAGTTGGATCAGAACATCAAGTAGTCATACAGCCACTGAAGGAGACGAAGGATCATATCTGGATAGAGTCTTTTACTCCAGATTTGATTGTTCTACCACGGCATGATGGTGATTCATATGTGACACAGGATTGGGATCGTTTGGACGTAAATGGATAGATGCCAGATGGTATTTACTGTAGATAAGAATCCTGCTCTTCATGTTGAACTTGTGGTACTCTATATATTAGCTTCAATTTGTGGGAAGACCGACAAAAATGAACTAGAAACCAATATATTCAGGCACAAGAGTGAATTGAATGAGCAATAATAATGGCAGTGGTCTAGCTGTGCTCTTATACCAGTATATCACTGGTATAAGATTAGGTTGTGCAGGGATTTTTCATAGGAAGAAAGGCACTTCATCTGGCATGAGTGTTTAAGAAAAGATTAACAAATCTTTAAATCTTTCCCCGCGCTGTAAATCCGATCTACCTGCCAGCCAGGCAGTGAGGAAATGATGCCGTAAGTCAGCAGGCACACAAACAATGATCACAGCTTGCACTGGTAGCTTATAAATCACAGTAAAACATTAGACCGTGATGCCTGTTTTCTCCCAATTATGATTTCTAAAGATTGCTTCAGCTATCCACATGCATGCTTTTTTGTCTTGGAGAGTCCAAATACAATCGAAATACACGTCCTTTCTTGTGATTTGTAGAAAGTTGTTTATTATGACTTTTGAAAATTGTACAAGTAAACTTGTTTGGAATGCTGTAGACTAGACACCGAATTCATGTTGCGCTTCTCAGAAAACTTGTTTACAGATATAAAAGTGGTTTCTATACATAGCATCTCTATACCAAAATAGAGGATCTGGTGTAACTATCCCATGTGACATTCACGGGTTTGTCATTGGGGTCATCAAGTGGGTATTTCCCATCGTAGATGTTTAATTGGGCCTATGGCGCAAGGCTCAACAGTAAGTTCTGGCATTGCTCAGCCACACCCTCTACCCTCCTCAGCAGTGATCAGACCTATACTCATTATATTAGACTGACACTAATGGTTCCAGCAACAGGCATTGTGGGGCACAGCAGCAGAGCGATCCAGTTTTCTAGTTGAAATATCTTTGAAGTGCTGCTTGGTTGATTGGATGTATGCCAAAATGATGAGTGGACCCTAATGATTTGGAAAATGATCTTGAGTTGTCTGCTAAGTATATGAGAAATAAAATAAATTCATTCATATTGTCATAAAATAACTACAATATGAAACTATACTAGTAAATGTTATACTAATAATTATGCTTTTAGTTTTTTTTACTTCTGTTGCATGGACAGAGACATTTTGGCCAATGAGGGCGGAGCACAGTGGTTCAAGTCCTTGCTGCGCTGCCTATGAACATGCATGAACCTGAGGCTACTAAATGTAGTTACACCATCAAGAAACATGAGCAGAGACGTTTCCTGCATCCCCTGCTTATTCATTCATTCATTGTGCATTCCTTCATATATTTGCTTATAGACTCAACTAGAAGCCATTGCTGCAAAAACACTATTAGGATAGTGCATTTCTGTTAATGGCCTACAAGTGGCGCTATTGCCTCCATAGCCTTATCTAAAACCACACATATCAGGCCCCATGAAAACAACCCGCCATCATCTGCCGGCATCAGTGTCTAGTATTCGTGGGTCTTCCATAAACAGTATGAAACAGACAGGGTAGTTTTGACAGAGGGTAGTTTTTAGTGCCTGCAGTTGAGGTTCTGTGGCCTTTTAGATTTGACCAGCTTTGAGTCTGAGTGACATGATTTTAAACTACGTTGCCTGGCCAACGCTTTACAAGTGCAGATTCTCTCTCTGCACTTGTAGCTTTTATGTTTTCTGGGTTTGGGTTTTCCATTCTCTCCCTGCAGTTAATTTTGTAATTTTTGTGAGTACCCATCAGCATGGCTTTGACGGTGCCCAATGATTTGAAGTAAAAAGGACTGACCTTGTTTCTAAAAGTAAGACAGCGGATATAACTGATTAGATTTTCATGGGAAACCGCACAAATGTCTCTTTTTTTTCTTAGTGTAAGAACACCAGATTCACTATAATCATCATTACTCCTTTTTCTCAGGGTGTCTAGTCCACTTCCTGTTTTCTGGATAGAGAGACTGCTAGGAGGATTAAATATATCTGTCTCCTTAGGATAAAAATTATTTTGAACTTTTTTCAGTATTCCATTAAAATAATAAAAATGGTCATTCTCATCTTTGGAAAGGTTGTCTTTGTGGTCTCTGGGAGATATCTGCTCTTTCATCCTACCCAGGCCATTTGATGTTGTTGTGTCTGCAGACGTTGAACTGTAAGGTCCATCCATGCTTGGCACAGTATCTTGAAATGCAACCATATGTTCCGTAGAAGAAATTATCTTTGATCCCATTCCTCCTTCAGATTCAAATCTCTCCATGCAGTGTTTTAACCCGGCCTCAGTGCGATGTGCCAAGCCTCTGCAGCGTGGCAAGACTGAGTCGGTGTCATCTGCCCCAACTGGAGGCTGTGGAGGAGAATTTTTATCAGTACATTCAGTGTTCAGGATATGTGGGGGAAATAACGTTTTGAGTCACATCATTTTCAGTTTCATCACTAAATTCCTTCTCTATCTCTAAGGTTACAGTTGGGGAAATCAACTTTCATATATACCGATCAGCCATAACATTAAAACCATTCGGTGGTGGACAGGGGTCAGCATGGGCACTCTGACCGGTCTGCGGCTACGCAGCCCCATACACAGCAAGCTGCGATGCACTGTGTGTTCTGACACCCTTCTATCATAGCCAGCATTAACTTTTTCAGCAATTTGTGCTACAGTAGCTCTTCTGTGGGATCGGACCAGACGGGCTAGCCTTCGCTCCCCACGCGCATCAATGAGCCTTGGGCGCCCATGACCCTGTCACCGGTTCACCGGTTGTCCTTCCTTGGACCACTTTTGGTAGGTACTAACCACTACATACTGGGAACACCCCACAAGACCTGCCGTTTTGGAGATGCTCTGACCCAGTCGTCTAGCCATCACAATTTGGCCCTTGTCAAAGTCGCTCAGATCCTTACGCTTGCCCATTTTTCCTGCTTCCAACACATCAACTTCAAGAACTGACTGTTCACTTGCTTCCCAATATATCCCACCCCTTGACA
>OOFE01012889.1:24833-57214 GCA_900323365.1 Monocentris japonica | reverse complement strand
CTTATTTTCTCATTTCTAGAGCTCATACAGGCTTACCAGTGGAGTGGAAACATTCAAGATAAACCAGAAAGGTAATCGCTGTGCAGAGTGAATCAAAAACTACATAGCTGTTTTCTGTGTAGAATGGATGAGTACCTGCCAGGCAGTTTCTCAGCTCTTTCTCAGGCATGCTAACCTTGCAGGTACTCATACTCTAAACCACATGTTGGTTTGTTTAATTTTTGTTCAGTGTGCACATGCATTGATTCATTCATTGGTCAAAAAAGCAATGGGGGAAAAAATCAATGGTAACCATGGGACCTTAGACAAGAACAGAGACATGAGCATTTTGAGGGAATCTGCCATGAGTCTCGTGGTCTTGATGGGTCATATTGGAAGTAGTTACATGGAATCAAGGTGAAATTTAACAACACCTTCAAATTTCATTTGCAACCAATTGTGTAAAAAACTTGACAGTCATCATTTTTTAAATAAAGGTTATGTCACATTGGAAATATATATTTCTTATTGAACAATTACCTTTCTATAAAAGAACATAATTTCTTAAATTTCGGAGTGCAGAAAATAGCTGTATTGCTGTAGTCTGCACTCAGAAATGTTGAAATTGAATGCATTGTTAATCTTTCACAACCCATTTTTGCCAAGGGTGCAAGTAATTTGAGAAGGCTCTGTGGATTGACTGTAATAAGAACAATATGATGGGAGTGAATAAAGCGTTTCTCTATTAACCTCTGGGGGCATTAAAATCATTATTAATATCCCCCCTGTTCCGATTGAGTAGTGGACCTGTAATATAGCAGAGACCTCCAGGCAATGTACCACAGACAAAAACTGCCTTCCTATCATGCTTGGGAAGCCTCGTTCATTTTGTGTGTGTGTGCGTGCACTTATTTTACAACCAGTCTGAGTTTTGGGACAAAGAACTGAAAACATTTTGGAGAGGTTGGTCTGGTTCACAATTTAGACTTAGAGAAGGTTTAGAGTTAAGGTCTAAATACGTAAGGGTAAGGATTTAGGGAATGAGTGTAGTCAATGGAAGGTCCTCACAGGCAAAGTAAGTCAGGATTGTGGGTGTGTGTAGGGAGGCTGGAGGTTTATGATCATCGTTTAGAAAGGAGCACCAGCTGCTTCATTTACCTTGCTTTTCCCCCTTTGCTATATAAAACAGGTTCACCACTCTGTCAAAATAATACATAACAAACAAGTGAACAACAGTATTTTCAGTTATAGCTGCTAGACCAATGTTAGTGTAAGTCACTGGCAAATCAAAAAGTTCAATTTAAACTCTTCGTCTTGCCAAGGCCAAGCTTGACACAGCACATCTGTGACATGAAATCAATGCTACAATCAGTGCGTGATCAGAGGGAGCCTTGATAAAACAAGGCTCTAGAGAGTTGGGCACAAGATTGATTGGTGATCCACTGCTCTGTCTCTGTCCCTCATATTTGTTTCTCCATCTCTCTGTTTAAGTCTTTCCAGGTCTCCTTGTCTCTCTTCCTCTCGTTCCCTCTCATTTCCTTAACAGCTCTGTCCTTTCTTTCTCTCTCAGTCTCTCTTTCTCACTCTGTCCTCCTTTTCTCTCTTTTTCAGCTCCAACTCCATTACGCCCACATCACATCAGCTGGCAGGCTGGTACTTTCGATGAGGCTGACTAGATAGGCTTGAAATTTGATACTTTAATGGTTGTGCGAAGGCAGAAACCTCGGATATAAACACACACACAGAGACAGTCTGCAGAATTCCCCTTTCATGTGGAGAATTTTCATTATATCTTTGCATTTTGCTGAACATGCATGTGAATGTCGACACTCTGTTAGGGATGCAGCGATCAGAGTTATTTGTCCAAGTTAACTGGGGCTGATTGATCACGGGACCCTTGTCTCATACTTGTACTTGCACCCCGACAGTCATTTTTAAAATCTGTTGGATGACACGGTCCTTAATTGCTTCCAGAAATCTGCAGGTGATGTAATGTCTACAAAAACCTTAACGAGACGGGTCGTCTTGGTCTTTTTATATTTTAAGTGTCACTCAGCAGTGAATTAGAAGCAGTTTCTGACCTCTGGCTTGTTAAGAGGCCCCTATTATGCTTCCATGAAATCTGCTATTTAAAACCAAGCACTGAGGAGCTCACATAGATACCATCAACCTCATCTGTAAAGTGTTCATTTTACAGTTTATCTTACATGTGCCTGGACATTGTCACCTTTTCTATAGGGTTCCCCCATCTGCAAATCTGCTTGTCTGTACATATTCTGTACATTCTCTCTATTCTCTAAGTGAACACATCTCCAACACACGCCTCGTCATTTCTGTACACATGTATGGCCTCCTGTAGACCCGTTATATAATATATATATATGAATACAAGAACATTTTCACAGCCTGTACATATACTGCAATCTTTCTCATACTCTCATATTCTTTTCATTGTTCATATGCTATATATATCTATATTTATAATTCTCCGTATTTATCCATCACATTATCTTTGTCTCAGTAAGTTCTGCTGCTACACACACTGCTGCTGTTTTGATGCAGATCCTGTTAATGCTTTAATCCTTTTGCACATTTTTAATCAGAAATTTCCATTTAATATGTCAATTATGGAAGTGTCAGTTGAGTATGTTTCTATTAACTACATTTGCTCCATTGTTATTTATATACTATTCTTGATGTATCCTATCACTACTTGCTGCTGCAATGGTCCAATTCTCCATTATAATAATAAGATCTAACATAAAATGGACATATAAAAAGCCAAAATTAAATTTTACTCTTTGTTACTTCAGCAGCAATGATCATCTACAAAAAAACAGGCTGACAAAATGCATGTTTTTCCATGACTTTATATACAAAAACATACACACACAGTTTGGACGGGGGCTATTACGGGGGCTATTTTTAGGATACATGATGTCCTTCCTTTAAAGCAAAATTCCAAAGAGAAATCTCAGATGGCTTTTATGACACATAAAGGAGTGAGGATGTCCTGGGTCACATACAAGCATCCGTTCAGTGGCTTTGAGCATTTTGCTGCTGTTGTGTGAAAACCTGCATTTTGACAATTTTCACATTTTCACTTAGAACTGAGGGTTTACACGGTGGTATATGGGTTGAGAAAGTTTCAAACTAAGGCTCATGAAGCCCAACCGAAACACAAAACACATTTTGAAATTCACATGGACAAGTAAAGATTACACATTGAAGATGGCAGTTTGAACACATTGATTATGGCAGTTTGATTATGGCTGTTTGGACAGTCAGATAATTGTGATTTACTAGGAGTATCTATGACTTAGGAAGGCTCAAGCACCTTTCCAATAGCTGACATTTTGTATACAAACATTTTCATGGAACCTGTGGATTCAAGTGGCTGTGAGTGTTTCAAACCACTTCAATAACTGGAATTTCAGTGAAATAGTTAAGACTGCTTGTAGGTATAACAGCTAGCTGGTATTCATGACAGAAGTTGAAACTTAAATACTTTAATGTCAGATTTTCTGTTGGGCTAGTTAGCTCACATTCAGTCATGGCTGTGATCCTGGTCCCATGTAGTAAATGCCTTCGGCAATAATGCAAAGAATTGTGAGCTACATAGAAACTTTTAACCCTTCTTTGGTTCCTACTCTGATGAGTCTATTTCATAATTTCATAGTCCATGAAAGATGAAACATAGATTTTGTAGATTCTGTACCACGAGCTGAACATTTTAAATTAAAAGTGCTTTCCAATAAGGTTTTTTTTTGTTTTTTATCATATTTGCTGTCGACAAATATTATGATGAATTTTTTTGGAAGCATTCATCATGCACAAATACACCCTGTTCACCTGCATAAGAGCTAATCCTATACAGTCTTCCACTCAACTGACTCTGAAAATGTTTACATACAGGATGCAACTGGATTATATACTTAATGTAATTGGACTGTTGGATTAACTGCTTATATGTGCAAGAACATCACAGTCATGTTAAAGTTTCAAAAGAGCTGGGCCCTGGGTGAGTTGTTTATATGAACTCATTTGAAGAAAGAAAATGAGGAAATTATCAGGTTGCATATGAACATAGTCATCATCCATGAGAGGCTTCCTATGATTCACAGATAAAACCTGCTGGAGAAAATATACCAGAATAGACATGGCAGTAGATCCACATGTTGTAGATTTCTTGGTATGATGCCTACAAACAGCACTAACGTGTAATGTACTTCACATTCCACCATCAATATCTGGGGACAATAATTTTTTTTTTCAAATCATACAACTAAAATCATAGCTTAAAACATTCACATCAAAGTAATAATGTTTCATGTCATTGGCAGTAAAATTGATTTCGATGTATGCACATGCTCCATATACATTCTGTACAAAATAATCACTATTTAACAAGATAGACATTAATATGAATGAATACTGTTGGTTCTTTTCCAATGTTGGATACTGATTCATGATACAACCTCTGGACATTCACAAGTAGATAGAGTGAGTCTGTCCTTTCCTTTCACTATTTGTAAGAACAGGGAGTGTCATTCTGGTTGGAGACCTATTACAAGAACACAAGGCTTTGGATATCAGCAAGGTAATCTCGTTAGGCAATATGTCCCTTCTGGTAAAAGGCTGCTAGAAAGAATTTTGCCATCATGCTTTTTTGTTGCTTCCAGCTTCTGATAAATCTTAAAACAATTTTTGAGACGAGGTTATGAAGTCAAGAGAGAGATGACCTGTCCACTGTCAAAAACCATTAACTTCAGATTCAGTCTCACAGATAGCTTTCCGCTCTGAGGCTCAGCCAAACAACCTAGAAAAAAGCTCAGCGTTCACCGAGAAAAAAAATCATAAATACTTGGTCCCCTTTACACTTTGGAGTAACATGTGTCTTGAGTATTCAGATTTTATCCAGAGAGAGCTTTATTGCATAAAACCCTCGCACACAAGAGGCACGACAGATGAACAGTAATCCAATCGGTCAAACCACTTCAGCCACGTTGCTAAGAAAGTGGAAATTAAATGTTTCCAGTCTAAATACACTAAATACAAAAGTATAAGTTAATTCTCACATGTAGTTTTTGTTGTACTGCAGTTGTATTGCTTTATTTTTTGTATTTGCCCTTCTCTTTGCAAAAAAAAAGCCCTTCAGAATTCAGACTTAATTTCTACTATACTACAACTATAATTTAGACCTAAACATCTTGCAAGCGCTCACGCACAATAAAATTGTTTTGACTGTATCACGCATTGGAGAAACAGTAAAAAAAACAGTAAAATGAATGGCTAGCAGCAGGGAAATACCACCTAATGCCTGTGACATACTAAATGGTGAGTCATAGAAATAGTGCATGCTAGATTATTAAGACATGCCAGTTTCATAGTTTTGCATTTCATGTGAGAGAAAATTGTCAAGCTCGAGGTAAAAGTCCACATTTTTGGAAGGGAAGTGTGTTTTCAGTATCCACACAGAATTGAATTGCTCAATTGTGTGGATACTGAAGACACACTTTTAATGCAAGGGGTCAGTAAAATGCTGACAATTCAAATCTGGATACAAGGTGCATGTTAAGGCAAGGTGTAAAAAGGCCACTTGTCAATGATTAAGAAACTGGAAAAGAAAGTACTTCAACTTTGAAAGAGGCTGATTGATCCCCTCGATGGCAGAACTCTCACTGCCTTGTTCTGTAGTCGTACAAAGAAGTGATTTAGTATTGCTGACTAAATCCCCCACAAAGTCACCTTTATATACACCCATCAGCCATAACATTAAAACCATTAGGCG
Organism: Monocentris japonica; assembly: GCA_900323365.1. Classification (NCBI taxonomy): domain Eukaryota; kingdom Metazoa; phylum Chordata; class Actinopteri; order Trachichthyiformes; family Monocentridae; genus Monocentris; species Monocentris japonica. The sequence continues at coordinate 51,444 of OOFE01012889.1, read as the reverse complement.
GTGGACAGGGGTCAGCATGGGGAGCAAGCTGCGATGCACTGTGTGTTCTGACACCTTTCTATCATAGCCAGCATTAACTTTTTCAGCAGTTTGTGCTACAGTAGCTCTTCTGTGGGATCGGACCAGACGGCCCAGCATTCGCTCCCCACGCGCATCAATGAGCCTTGGGCGCCCATGACCCTGTCGCCGGTTCACAGGTTGTCCTTCCTTGGATCACTTTTGGTAGGTACACAAGACCTGCCGTTTTGGAGATGCTCTGACCCAGTCATCTAGCCATCACAATTTGGCCCTTGTCAAAGTCGCTCAGATCCTTACACTTGCCCATTTTTCCTGCTTCCAACACATCAACTTCAAGAACTGACCGTTCACTTGCTTCCCAATATATCCCACCCCTTGACAGGTGCCATTGTAACGAGATAATCAATGTTATTCACTTCACCTGTCAGTGGTTTTCATGTTGTGGCTGATCAGTGTATATGACTGACAGGAAAAACTGATGTGTGATCAACACTCATATTAGGTGAATATCAGAGCCTAGCTTGGCTTTTCAAACCAGAATGAATTAAATAAAAATGAGAAGACCATCAGATGCTCACATATTCTGCTATTTGATATTGCAAGCATCGGCCAAATGCCTAAAATGGAAAAGGAAAATGGAATCCTAACACTAGATGGGCAGTCCTACTCTTCAATGCTTGAAAGGCAGATCCTCTGATCAGAAAGTCCGGGGCTACGTGAACAGAGGTTTGACCTTAGTAACTCATTGGATGAAACTCGGAGATCAACAGAGATGGGCACATTACAAACCTACCACAGGACATGATCATACGGTAAATCAGCATCATGTATCATAAACTCTGTGCTAAGTGATAAAGATATCGAGGGATTTCCACTGCATTCCACCTTTAAAGCCTTAGGTGCCGACAGCTCCCTTAGCTTCAGTAGTATAAATATAATAATATTCTAGTCTATTCTTCTTTGCCTGTATACACTTCTTCGGTCTTACATTCTATAATTCTTATGATATAATGCCCTCTAGTGGCAATAAACTTTTAAACATGTCTAAAAATGAACTGCAGTATTTGAGATACAATTCAGAGAGGCACATGTCAACATGACTAACTGTCTCTCCCTCTCTCATTCATGAGATAGGCACTGACATCAGCACGCAGCTATCCAATCTCCTTCATTTCCTGTTCTAGGAGGATGCCCATATATGGCTATAAGATTGGCAGCCAATCTCTCCAAGCGCTGTCCACAGTTTAGGACAACAAGTTACACCATAGCAAGTGTAACTGCCTCATCCTCTCTCTCGTTCATGAGATAGGCACTGACATCAGCACGCAGCTATCCAATCTCCTTCATTTCCTGTTCTAGGAGGATGCCCATATATGGCTATGAGCTTGGCAGCCAATCTTTACAAGTTACTTCATGGGCTTTACTACCCAACCACTCTGAAGATTTACACCACATCCACATCTAAGAAGGCAATGTCTCCTAAATTTTCTCCCCTGGCACCTCTCTTTGCACGGCCTGATGCAGAAAAGTGATGAAAATACCTACCATATTGGAACATATCACAGGCCATATCATCTCAAATAAATAAATGGTTCTGACCAGAGCCCTATACACAGCTCTAGCTCTGACCGTAGACATGTGCAAATATTTCATTGGTGTCCATGGATACCACCAGGCCTTATACACACCTGTAATTGCTGTTACCATAGACATAAATACATATCATCGGGGGCTAGGGAATCCCAAAGCAAAGTGAAGTGTCCTGTGCACCGTGGGTTTTGAGGGCTGGGAGACACTGTGGACTGGAGAGCTTGTAGTGCTGAAGTCCAGCTGGCAGTGAGGGTGCTTAGGGCCGATGGAATCTGCAAACACACACATTTCATGAATAAGATCACAATAATATATAAGGCAGTATGCTATACCTGCTCTAAGTAATCACATTCAACATATTCTCACTGGGATACAATATATAACCATGTCATGTATATCTAACAATGTATGAGAGAGTGAGGCAGGACTTTACCGGCAATCAATGGCTGGGGACTAATAAACTGAACCTAGGTGTATATCATGCCTTTTATGTGGTTAGTGGAAATGGGTTTGGAGGTCGGAATAATGTTAATATTGATCCATGGGAACAAATAACTGTTAAGCTGTACTGAAGTATAACTGATGGTTAGAACTGGACTAAATGGTTACAGCTATCGACCGCTGTGAGTACCTGGTGAACTGTTTGCTGTCTTCGTGAACCTCCATCTCTCGGCTCTTAAACTCATTCAGCTCCTTACGGATAGCAGCCTGAGGAGCAGAGCACACACACACACACACGTTTCTGTGGTTGTATTTGTGAAGACATTCATTCCTTAGCACCTAACTCCTAACACCATTTTAGCCGCCCTGAAAATACCTCAACGTGACATCACATCGTCTATGTTTTGCCAGTTATCCACAGGAATAAAAAATACACCACCAAACAACAAAACGGGCCCAGAATGCAAGGCACATCACCAACAACAATGTTTAAGTGTTTTAGGGTGGATTCTTCAATAAACTAAATCTAACTGTTACTGTAAAAATGATATTAATGTGGTTCAGAAAACAATCTTCATGATTGACCACTCCTCTGGGTTTTCTCTTCTTGTGGAGACATTTGGACCCCACAAGACAGTAAAAACAAAGACCACCCACACTCACACACACACGCACACACACCCACACACACCCACACAAGTCAAAATCACAGCTATGTTTTTCACTCTAGCCATTTCCAGTACACTATGTTCTCTGAGGGCTGTGCAATTCTGAAAGTGAACAGCAGAGGGCAGCCTTGAGGTGAAGGGAGTAGTAGCACAATGTCACTGTAAAACAAGTGACATTTTACGACACAGTCAAATAACTTGCATTATGCCTGCAAATTTCATTTCATTTCATTCATTTCAAAGTCAAATATAAGACTTTTCAAGCCCTTTTTAGTGCTAGGTAGAATGAGATATAAGGCAGTGCAAAACAGCGCACCATGACACTATAACATGTTTAAGACCTCTAAATCTGAATTTATGACTTACACCGCTTTATTTAACTATATTAAAAACCTTTTATGGCCTCAAGTTTAGATGATAAAATTTATGAAATTTTTAGACTTTTTAAGGACCTGCAGACACACTGGTATTGCCTCATTTTACATGTTCATAAAGATGTTCAAGGTGAAAGGAGTACCTTGTCTGCCGGGGTAAGCCGTGTCCAGGGTTTGTCTGCCCGCCGGTCGTAATCCTTGGCGTCCGTTACCTCCACGTACTCGTTAAAACACAGGATCCTCCGAGCAACGAGTTCTGCCACCGTAGGCCTCACACTCAGCTAGAGAGAGAGAGAGAGAGAGAGAGAGGAGAGAGAGAGAGGAGAGGCTGACTATCAATGCCAAGAATTCAATATTTGCATCCACATGCACGTGGAGAACATTCTTGGATTTCTTGTTGTTGATATTACAGTTGAAAAGTCTAAAATAAATGTCTATTTACAGATGTTTCATGTTAGTTTTGTAGCTTAAATTTCGTTAGTTTTGCATTTGTAAGGAGGTAAATTTAAACTTTTCTCCCAAGAGAGACAAACTGTGTGACTTCTCTAATGACAGGTAACGCAGTTCTTCAGTTCCACCTAAATACACTAGATGGGGTGATTTCACCACAGTGTGTGTGTGTGTGTGTGTGTGTGTGTGTGTGTGTGTGTTTGAGTGTTTACAGTACCTTTCTAGAGAGTCTCCTTTTAATCTCTTGCTTGGCTTCTTGCTGCTCTGATTCATTCTTTTCTGCAAGCAACAGAGAACCGACAGCATCATCTACTGTACCTACATGTAGCTGCTACTTCTGTTGTATTGTACAAGATGAGATTCAATAAATGAGAGTATCTTCATGGGTATGCAGCAATGCTACCGCCTTCACTTTAACAAAAACAAAAGTGGTTGAAATTCTTTTCTTCCATGAGTCAAATTTGTCATGCACTCTATTCTTGTAGTTTTTTTTGCATGAATGTGTGTGGGAAACTAGGTCCTGGGATGCTGACTGACCCTTGACCTCTAGTGGTCCCATCAGATATTTACCCATAAGCCATCTGGGTTTCATAGCACAACAACCAATCAACTAACTCTTCTTTCCCATAACCAGAACAACTGTGTACATGTGTTTTTTTTTCCTTTAAAGGTATTTACTTAAATGAAAAACAACACAACAGTCACCAGTTGTCTCAATCCGCTTCCTGTACACATGGAAGGCTAGTTTTGCTTTATTTTTGTTACGACTCTACTGAGGTTGTGTGAACTTTCTTAACTCTTCTATCTTCTTGTAATTATTGACTATAGACAGGTGTTGATCTTCTGGCTAACATGCTCTCTGGAGGCAAATACAGCCACATCTTGGTTCATTATCATGCTTGTTTTAACAAACTCATAAAAACAAATACTGAATTGACAAGTGAATTCATGTCTTTCGGTGCCAAAGCCATACTGAACCATGACCCCATGTGTGAGTTTTGTGAACGATAAGCACCCATAGTGTTTGTGTTGTGTGGTGGGCAAGGTAGTGTATTTCAGTAACTCACGTCTGAGGATGTTCCTCTGCTCCAGCTCCTCTGTGGTGGGTCTTTGGCTCAGGCGCCTGGAAGGACAAAGAAGGCAAATCAAAAACTGTATATACATACTACGCTACCAGCAGTAGACTGGAAACAAATCAAACATTACAGGAAAATCTGCTGAAAAGCCAATAACATTCACCAAAACTATTAACTTCATCTTCAATAACCTTTTCTTTTACTAAAGAATATCCAACAATCTCTTTCAGTGTAACGTAAAACCTCACCAAACATAAACATTTTAATCGCAACTTGCACGCACATGCACATCCAGCAGCCTCAGCCCAACTGTAGGGGATTCAGCAAAAGGTCAGTGTTTATTCTACCCCCCACCCCCCCACATAGACAGCATGCTGTGGGTAGTTGTGTGTCTGTGTACCTGACTAGTTTGCAGCCAATCTGCTGACGTAGCTCATGCCTCTCTGTCTCAGAGCTCCGCGGCAGGATGTTTTTCTCCTCCAGCTCTTTCTTGCTGGGCCGGTTCCTCAGCTTGATATTCAGGGTGTCTCGCCGGCGGATCTTACTGGCCAGGGAGCCTGGAACAGAGACACACAAGGGAAAACTAGTCCCATGCTTCTGGAGACCTTGGAGCAACCTGCATGGAGAGCAGCTGCTATGAGGCTGAAGACAATGGTGAGAAGAAAGGATGGCATCTAAAAAACCTATGATTGGTGTTCAGCATGAGAGACTACGGGAAGAAAGCAAACCAAGCCACTACATTCAATTCAGGTTCTAACAGTCTTTTCACACTTGTCGCTTTCACACTTGACGCTTGTTGATTATGCTGTCAATGCGAGCTGGTTCTCTATATAGTACTGACAATATTACCACATGATCGGTTTGCTAAATGTGCATGGAAAACAATCCTCATGCTACAGTGCAATGCTAACTGTAGTTGTAAACTAAGGAGATACTGGTTGTACAACATAATAATAAACATCATATTACACGTCTACATCATGTTACGTTCTACGTCGGGAGCTTCATGAAATGGGTTTCCATGGCCGAGCAGCTGCACACAAGCCTCACATCACCATACACAATGCCAAGCGTCGGCTGGAGTGGTGTAAAGCACGCCACAACTGGACCTGACCCCTGACCTGACCCCTGACCTCAACCCCATTGAACACCTTTGGGAGGAATTAGAACGTCGATTGCAAGCCAGGCCTTCACGTCCAACATCACTGCCTGACCTCACGAATGCTCTTTTGGCTGAATGGGCACAAATTCCCACAGACACACTCCAAAAGCTTGTGGAAAGCCTTCCCAGAAGAGTGGCGTGTTATATCCACAAAGGGGGGTCCAACTCCAACTCCCATGGTTTAGAATGGGATGTCCAACAAGCTCATATAGGTGTGATGGTCAGGTATCCACTGACTTTTGGCCATATAGTGTCAGTAGCACTATACACAAAGGTGAACCCTAACCAAACACCTGGAGCTGATTGATCCTTATCAATCTATTTGCAACCTGGTATCAATCACATGTAGAAAAATAATCCTTTTGGTTAGCTGCTCAATCTTATCATCATGAGATTTTAATGGTTTGACGGCTAGCACAATATAACGTCACACATCTCCAGTTATGAGGAGTGTCTCCAGAATGATAGTACAATTATGTGGGTGACTTTTTCTATGGATTTCCATTGTTGTGCAATGTGTTAAAACTCATTACATACTGTTTGTATACTCATCTTCCTCCTCGTCTTCTTCCTCCTCCTCATCGCGGTACAAGATTGGTCCATCAGAGTCAGAGTCACTGGCTTGGCTGTCTCTCGGCCTATCGGGGATCAGCGTCACCTCAGGCCGCTCCATGTTCACACTGTGGCCCTGCTGCCTCTCATCACGGCCGTCCTCTGGCCTGGAGGACACAATTACAAGACAGCAGTAGCACTCACAGTGGTGCAGGGGCAGATAAGTAGAAAATGAGATCAGAACTTCTAGAGAAATGGCAAGACTTTAAGTGTATTTTATACTTATTCTATACTTACTTTGGTATATACTGTACTTACTATAGAAAGACAACAGCACTGACCACTTTCATTGCAATCAACGTCATTGCTATCATTACATTCAACAGTTAGAAGTATTTGTAAACAACCAAACAATTGCAATCTTTAATCTTTAACCTGACATTTTTGTCACGTGTGACATGTGTTTCACACATCAAACTGCAACTTGCTTTGGAATTTTCAGGGGAAACCGTTGCAGAAAACAAACAAACTCTGGTTGCAATAATATTTAGTTAACATTACACGTAACCCACAGACTTGATTAGACGAAGAACTGGTTGATGAATCAACTTTATTTGGCACTAACACATGTACACATGCAGTGAATTTCTTTCTTCGCACACCTCTGACTAGATTACAACACACTAGTGTGACTGTGTAATTCTGGCTTGGCTTGTCATAAATGTGTAGGACTGACATGTCTTGGTTCCATTATGTTAAGCCCTACCCAGAGAGCCTCACTGAATCAGGGGAAGATACAGAATACCAACTTGCTTGTCGTTCCTAGATCCTTACCTCTGGCTATCCTCTGCAGAGGAGTTCATTTCTCCTGTTTTCTTTTCTTCTTCTCCTCCCCCATCCCGTTCTCCCCCTTCCCCTCCCTTCCTCCCCAGTTCCTCATCCTCTGTGAAGGAGGTGTCCTCCGTAGCAATGTTGACATGAGGAGACCGATCTGTGGGCTCTAGGGCCGTACCAGGAGGGTCTTTGGTCTCATCGCCCAGAGTGGAGGCATTGGGAGCAGATTTAGCCTCTAGATTGGCATGGGGATCAGCTTGGGTCGCCTCTGCCTCAGGACGTGAGCCTTGGGATGGAGCAGGCTGGGTGTCTGAGGAAGGGGGCAGGGGCCCCAACTCCCCAGGCAGGCTAGCAGTCTCTTGGGAGGCCTTATGAGGTACAGAGGAGGAGGTGGCAGTGTCTGATTTCCGGTTGGTCCTTGCCTCTGACCCGCCAGTCTGTACTGCTGCTCCTCCATCCTTAGACACACAGGAACGAGGGGTGGTAGAGGAGGCAGAGGGGGGGGTGTTTTTTGTTGTGCATCCTGTCTTCTTTGGATGGGAAGATTTGGCTGAGGAGGAGGTGAGAGAGAGAGAGAGAGAGAGACAGTTAGACTTACTCTGGTGTGTTTGGTGGTCATCCGAATGTCAGTGGAGTTTAAACTGACATGGGGGTGAGAAGTTCTGAATTTTCATTTTGGGGTGAACTATTCCTTTCATATATTCTTTATATCTAAATCTCTCAAACTGCACCAAATATGAAATGATATTTCCTCTATTGCCACTGGCACATTAGCACTTCTGGGACTTTGCAAATTATATGTTCTATGAATGTCTCTGGTATTTATATCTGCATTCAAAATGCCAAAGAGTTATATAAAGTTTAAAGTTGAAGCAACACACACTACATTGCTCTATTAGAACATGCTACCAGCCACGACCATCTTGGCATTAGAATAGGGAACTAGGGACAAATACAGTGTTATAGATATTGCTGACAGTGAAAAAGTCATTGTGCATTGTAAAACGCAGCCTGAGGACAGAGATGAGAACTAAAAGGTTACAGAGACAGAAATGAAACACAGAAAAACACAGATGCCTCCCGAAACGTCTCCATGAACATCACATGCCCTAGTCAAGGCTCTGGGCTGCTTAGTTTAAACCATGCTAGAGGCACAACAAGAATAAAAGAACACACACATTAAATGAATGATGATGGACTCATGCACGAGCATCATGCCAGAATCAAAACCACGAGCTTCTCAGAACTCATTCTATAAAGGCGGTGTTACACTGACCGCACAGACACACACACACACACACACACACACACACACACGCACACATGCATAAATCTTTACTTCTGCTTTCCAGAAAACAGACAGCGATTAAAGGAAATACTCCTCCTTCATTTACATTTACTCATTTGAAAGGAATCCCCTTTTTAAAAGGAAAGGGAATCCCTAAAAGGAAAGGAAATCCCTAAAAGGAAAGGAATACCTTTCTAATGAGGACAGGACACTACGAGAAGGAAAGACAGGGAAGCACAATGGACGTGACCACTTGACCTCTGTCAGGGGCAGCAGATTTGTACACTACCACTTCACATATATACATGGGTGGGTACACGAACGCCATGGTTTCACAGACACAGAGGGATGGATGGTGGAGTTTTCCTTGCCCTCTGACAGTGAGACAGACACTTTTTCCATTCAGGCAGGCAAACATGCTGGCAGGTGGACAGGTACGGAGGCAGACAGGCAAACAGGCTTTAGGTCAAACCAGCGGAAGTCCTACTTACCAGTCCCCCGATTAATGTTGTTAGTGTTCCGAGGGTTAGCTTTAGCTTGTGTGGCTGAGCCCGACTTGCCTGTGGTTTTAGCCGACTTTTTAACACCTGAGGCACCATCTCTGTGTCTGGTTGTGCCTGTGGTGCCACCTACAGGCTTGGAGGAGGCAGGCGCAGTTGCACCGGGCGTTTTTTTAGCTTGAGGCTCTCGTGGTCGCACCTGGCTTGCCCGGGGGAGGGGTTTAGTATCACACCTCTCTGAGCAGAGCAGTGGGTGGAGGAGGGAAAAGTATAGTATTTTGAGGTTAAGGTTAGCCAAAGAAAAATGAGAGACAGAATATGAGACAAAATAGACTCACGTTTGTGTAAACAGAGCCACAAATATGTATGCAGACAGTTGGACAAATAGAGAGAACTAAAATGGAGAGAAAGGGAAAGAGAGATAGCTGATGATATTGGATGGATGATATTGATCTGCAGTCTTGAGCCAATTTTCCTTGGGATTGTAGTTCTATATTAGGCAGTTCAAAATGAATTTCGTAACTAGGATACCTGACTGACTGCTCTGTTCTTCACGCTTGGGACTTGAAAGATGAAATTGGACCCATTAACCTGTGTGTGTGTATTTGTGTCTCTGTGTTTTCAATGCTCTTTGCCAGTGCCTTTTTGGATATTGACAAATGAGATCTCCAAATGGCTAGTTCAATGCTAACCGCGTTGAGATGAAAACAGCACAACACTTAAGCAGCATCAGATGGAAGACCAGTGGCTGGTCTCCTGAGGTAGTGCAAAGCATTAGGAGATGGTTATTGCTCTGTTCAGACTGTGGATGCCTGCTGCAGGCTGTTATGCTGGGAATATCTATTTGAACACATTAGGCTTAGTCAGAGATCCCAGAGAGGATTCATTGTCAGCCAGAGCAGCGCTGCTGGCTGAGGCTTAAAATGGTGCCAGATCCCTCAGTCATGCAACATACTGATCAACAATTAGAACCTCCATGCTCATCCTAGCTCATCCTAGCTCAGGTTCCTGCCGATGGATACTAGCATCCTGCCTACATGTCCTATTCTCCTGGTCTACCTGTTCCTGTCCACCGACACTGGTCATGTTTGTCTGTGTGAGTGAGAGTGCGTGTATGGGTGTGTCTCCTATCTGTTCCAGGCTGCAGCTCGGCAGAGTTGGCGTCTGCATGGTCCCCACTCCTAGGACGATGCTGACTGAGCGGGCGTTTGCGTTCTCCTATCTGGGCAGTGTTGGCGTCTGCGTGGTCCCCTAGTCCCCACATGCCCCACATCAGATCTGGATGTCCCACCATAATAAACTTTTACGCACTGTGTATACACTGCTTGCCCGAACTCGGCATCTATTGCGCGCCCAACCGTCCTGGTAGGGGGATCCCTCTCTGAGTAGTCCCTCCCGAGGTTTCTTCCAATTTTTCCCTAAAAGGTTTTTTTTTGGGGAGTTTTTCCTTGTCCTCTGTTGAGAGTCCAAGGCTGGGGGATGTCGTGTACTAACCATTTATTGTTTCTGTGGCACTGAGAAGCCCTTAGAGACTGTAACGGTGATTAAGGGCTATACAAATAAATTTGATTTGATTTGATTTGATTTATAAAACCCAGTACCAACTCAGCTTTCTTGGACAGAACTATTTCCAGTGCCTCTTCTTTGAGGTAGAACAAGTAATCTATGTTATAGAACATGAATGTATTTTTTTTCCTAGCACCAGAATATGTCTTCTCTGTTCTAAAATCAGAAAATCAGCATGATCTGAAACGAGAATCTCTCTGTGATCTAGAACCAGAACATGTTCAGAGTAAGTCAGCTACCAGAATACCAGAATAGTGATATTGTAGAGGCACAATATCATTTTGTTCCAGGATTAAAATATCTGCACACATGGACCAACACATGCAACATCTCTCTGTGCTCTAGGTGTAAAATGTTTTCATGATCAATAAAGAGGCTCTTTGTAACACATGCTTTTGTTCTTTCTCTTTTTTTATTCCCTTGCCCTCTGAGCATCTTTCTATCTATGTTTGGATTAAAATATCTTCGATCTACGACCAATATATCTCCATCTTCCAATCATAATAATAATGTATTTTATTTGTAACGCACTTTTCATTAAAATACAATCTCAAAGTGCTACAAAAAACAGATGCAACACACAAGCACAAACAGAAAAAAGGCATGATAGATGTGGGCCGATAAGCAATAAAAACAGGAAAAATATAGAATCAAGTAGAGGAGCGGCAGCCAGTGAGCGAGGATTGACTATCGACTCCACAATACCTGTAGTGCTTTCCATTCTGCATGTTCTCCCCTACCCAAACAAACTGTACCAGGGGGATAGTTTGACCCAGAGTTCGACCGCTCCAAACATGGCAGATGTGAAAGTGCCCAAAGAGCAAAGGCCTCTTTCTAGACTCACTATTTTGCACCGATGTTCAACAATCACACAGGGAGAAACCCATCTTAGAAGAGGCAGCGATACCAATTTCTCCACCGACAGTAGCCTCCACAGAGCATAATGCAATGCAGCCACAAGACATGTTGTGTTTTGAGTAAGGAGTGCAGCCGTAATCGCAAGACACGTCCCAATGTTCACAAACTAGTTTGGCTAACTAGCTATATTTATATCCCCATACAGCCACCTTGGATTGAGTTCATGGCCCTTCTCTGGGGGTTGTTAAAAGTCATTCTTGGAATGACAAGGCAGGTTTAGGGAAAGTGGGTACACCTAAAAAGTAAATTTCAACACCTTATCACAAAATAACTAGAATGCATTGACCATCACAGATTGATATCTAACAGTGGAAGAGTATCTGAGGGTGGACTTTCCTCCCACTCTTTAATGTGCCAGTGAGAAACCTGGGTTATCCCAGCTACTCCTCTGTTCAAGGATTACAGAGCGAAAAAGGCCCATATAAGCCATAGTTACTGATCCAGAATCAGACTGTTGAAGTCACCTGTTCTGTCCTCAGCATCCTCGTGTCCACTGGCCTGCTCCTCCAACAGCGTCTCCTGCGACTCAATGTCAACTTTGACCTCCTCTGCTGTCACATTGGACAAGGCGTGGCCATTCAGATTTTCATTGCTGATTGGTTCATCTGAAGGAAGGGAAACATGGAGATGTTCAGCAGTTAGTGCCACTGAAATCATCTGCTTTAATAGCTGGGATACCAGAATGCCTTACTCTGTGTGCTGCACCATGTTCTTTGCATTCTGTTAGTGAACCAAATCTTTTTGTCAAGAATGATTTGGCAGAAAAACTTAAACTACATTACATTTAGATTAAATTTGTTGTCTGTAAAGAGAAGAATGTGTTGTGTTTGAAACCTTAGAAAAAATTAAAAAAACAAAGAAAAACAGACTAAACATTAACAGATGTAACATTCATTCCACTTACTTCTCTCTGTTGCTCTTTGTTTGTTAATCTTGTTAATCTATCTTCAGGATGAACAAGAAAAATGGAGGAAGTGGATTTTTTAACTAAAGAAAGATACTCAGAAAGGAAGTAGCTCAGACAGAATTAACAAAGAAAAAGTAAAAAAAAAGAAGAAAGTAAACAAGCAAAACAGCAAGCATGAATTCAAGGAGGAAAGAAAGCAAGAAAGAAAGAAAGAAAGAAAAGGAGGACAGAAAGGGAAAAGAGATGCTTAAAGAAATATTGGGAACATCAATAGTGTGACATCTTTCAGTTAGCCTACTGACTGGCTTTAATATAGCTCATTGACGGCGTTTTGAATTGGTTCAACATACACCAAGCTAGTTCAAAGTACCTTTTAAATTACACGAGGCCATGTTCAGGGTTCAGTATTAAAACCCTGGTCAGACCCTGGTGTCTGTGTGTCTGGCTTCATCTGTCAGGGAGGGTGCAGAGAAGTGAAGCATCTTCCAGAGAGGTGCTACCATCCAGGAGCTAATGTCACTGGGAACTGTCAACACTGTGTGGTATCTGGCCACTGTGTGTTAAGCTCTGCCATGCCATGCTATGTGATGCCATAGCAGTACAATATGGAGCCGAGACTAATGGGTGTGAGCTGTCTGATCAGTGGTATAGAACAAAGGCTGCAAGGTGGAGGAAAGAATGAATGACTGTTCTCGCTGTGAGGAAATGTAGAGAGACAAAGGAGATGAAAGAAAAGAAAAAAGTAGAAAAAGAAAGAAGCAGGGAATGAACTCATCAACTCCCACACACACACCCACACACACACAACAAGCAACAATAACAATAATCAATAATAATAATCAACAATAACTACAGTCATAGGTACAACTGACATTTAAATAAAATGAAACTTCAATAAAGCCCTTAATTTACCTCAACAAAAGAGAACAACAGGCCTTTATTAGAGACAGGCTGTTAATTCTTTTGAAAAGTGATATTTTGTCAAGAACTGTGCGGCTCAAATTTATACAATTGCCTTTTTAGGTCTATAGCCTAAAATAAATACAAAACAAAACAAACCTGCAAAAGGCACGGAAATGACACTGTCACATATTGACAAACATGCTGTTTTCAAGGCTTTCGTACCACTACCTGTATCCATGGCAACGAGATAAACCTGTCAGCGTGTTTATACTTTTGGTGATGTACTTTGTGATATTTTAGTCATTTTAGGCTATAAATATTATACACGCAAAGTTTTACGGCAGTTAGACTTTTTTTCACACCACACATATGGCATTTTAGAGAAATAAATAAATAAAGAAAGACAAATAAAGAATGAGGGTGACGAGTGAGAGAGTGAGTGAAGCAGGGAACATGTGGCTGAGCAATGAATGAAGGGAGTCAATGAACAAAAGAATGGACAAACAAATAAATGAATGAACACACAAACCTTGGTCAGGGATGAGTACTCCTTTTTTGATGAGCTCCTCCCTCGTCTGTCTGGTTGAGATCTTCCTCTCTAGAACTGAAAGATGAACAGAGGTTAGACACAGTACTACCTAATATAATACACACAGAAGCTACAAAAAACAGCAACATTGAAGCCCTTCTCTGCTGTCTTGGTTAAGATCTTTTCCCCCCACACATATCATAAACCTCTAGTGAGCTAACCTCTAATATCTGAACAATCTAGGGCTCCCAAAGTGGTTAAGTACTGAGCCAAACATTCAATAGCAACTCTTCCGAATTCTACCATGGGTATAAATCTATTTAGCCTCAGGGTATGGCTTTTATCTCATATGCCTCTCGCTTCCATACACTTCCACACAGTCCCTATCCCACTACTAGGGCAGCAGAGTGGCGTAGTGAATAGGGCATTTATCCTGCTGAAGTGTCCTTGAGCAAGACACTGAATCCCTACCAGCTCCAGGGGTGACGTTCTATAGCTGACCCTGACCTCTGACCTCCCTGAAGAGGAACAAGTGAAAAGAAAAATTCCCTACAGGGTAACTAACAAACACTCAACACACTCTTTCTCTGACACACTCCCTCTCACAGCATGTCTATTTGGCAGGTGGCAATGACAAATACTACGACAGGAAGTCTTTTCTCAAAGAGTTACACATTCTCTCTCTTTTCTCTCTTTCCTTTCTCTATGCCCCTCTTGCTTTCACACCTGGACAGTAACTTGAGCTCAACTCGCCAGACAGAAAGGTATGAAACCTACATACAGATACATAATGGAGTGAGGATCAGATATCTTGCTGCGATAATAAAGGGGAAGAATCTTGGCTTTCATTATTCTCCTCTGTCCCTTTTTTTGCAAGTTTGCAGGAGTGACTCAGTAAGAGTTGCAAGCCATCCTTATACTCTTTTACTTTTGAAGCTCCATTGGAAGGAAGGAACAGTGCTCCCGTTCACCCTATATTAATGTTTATTGCAATTCCCAAATTGTGACCTGTGATGTTGTGCAGACACTCAATTTGTGGTCAGTCACTCAAAAGACTCAACTTGCTCATGCAAACTCATACAGAAAATACAAACAACACGCAAGCACATCCGCACAGGCGTAGACCCACAGAGTCAGACGCTACCTTTGGAGAGATCCTGGAACTTGTCGCTGGTCTTCTTCTTCCTCCACTTCCAGGGTTTGAACAGTTTCCCGAGTGACGACAGCTTGCCCCGTTGCTGCCGCGACGCAGGGGCATTCTGGGTATTGGTGGCACTGCCCACCACCACGTCACAGCTGGCCAGTGACGATGATTTCTCCAGCCCATCAACTAGTTGACAGACATACGCACACAAGAAATCAGAAATCAGCTGGCCATCTAGATAGGAGCATGTATCAAGTTATATACAGCAGATGTAACCATACATTAATACCTTGTAACACAGGGAGGTAATACACACACCTGATATATTACATCCCTGTGGAACACTTTAAATAAGCAACATACTATATAAGCTACTGCATTTTGCTATCTGGAAGATCATTTAGCCTTCTGGTACACAAGATCAGGCTGGATTTCAAGCAAGTGAGGGCAGCTTTTCACTTGTCTACTCTGAAAGACACTGACAAGTTTCATTATTATCCCTGATTACATGAAGTGGAGGCTCTGTTCCCTATAGTAAAGCAGGAATATTATTTCTGTCTCTGTATGTGTTGTGTGTGTGTGTCTTGGCTAGATCCCTGTCTTTCCCTGAGTCCTCCTCTTCCTGTTCGAAGTTAAAAGTCCTGTGAACACTCTGGAATACTGCAGAGAGAGAGTATGGACTTTGGAGACACTGTGTGTGTGTGTATGCTTCTGAGAGAGCGAGAGAGAGAGAGACAGAGTGTGTTGTGTGAGCATGTAATCTGTGCATGTGTGGTGTGTGTGTGTGTGTGTGTGTGTGTGTGTGTGTGCATGCACGCAGGAATCTGTGTGTTGTTTTGAGTATGCAATCGGTGTACAATGTGAGTGTGTGATTGTGTCAGTCTTGTGTGCAATTGTATGCAGTGTATAAGTGTGTGTGTGTGTGTGTGTGTGTGTGTGTGTGTGTGTGTGTGCATGCGCACATGCGTACGTGCCATGCCGGAACCTTACAGAGGAAGGAGAGGAGGTGTGTGTTTCCTCAGCCACAAGCACTGGGAGTTTCTGGCTCTGCACTAATGCTTTTTCAGCAACAGCCACAAGGGCCTCAGAAGCAATACATAGCGGAGCCAGTTTTCGTTTTCGTTATTTATTTTAATAGGTATCAAATTTGAAAACTGAAAAGTTCTCATACTCATCCGACTGCACTACTGCACTACTGCACTGACTGTGTGGATGTGCATGTTTGTGTGTGGGTTCACCTTGAATTTCAAAGAGTTTATCTGCCATTTGTAACAAGTACATTAGAATTCTGCACTGAATGAAGGTAAAGGTCAATAGTTATGCCTGTTAAGAGTCAGAACTGGAACACTGTGTGTAGCTTCCCTCTATTGAGTTTAGACAAGCAGGCCTGCCCTCACTTCCGCTACAAACGTGCACAAACACACACACACACATCTTTGTCACAGAGGAAAGTACCTCAGAAAGCTACAAAGAATATTAAAGCACTTTGAGAGAGAGAGAGAGAGAGAGAGAGAAAGAGTAAGAGAAAGAGAAAGAGAGATGTGTCATTGGTCACATGATGGATTTCGTTAGTGGCTGCATGTCAGGGGCCAGACCTGATAACCAGGTCTCAACCTATCTCCGACACACACACGCACACACACAATCATGTGATCAAATGTCTATCTAATCTATTTAAAAACCTCCTCCAGCCTACAGACCAACTGGTGATCGCAGTTCATGTGCCCTCCGATGACTTGAGACAGCAATATCATAAAAGTTGGTCTATAAGTCAAGACTAACGGAGGGTTTTCTCAGTTCCTTTTGAGGGGCTAAGGCAATAACATCAGCGAGTTATGATGCGATCACACCCAGACACATAAAGTGGGCAGGATTGAACAATTCTAAATTGGATTTTGGATTTTCGTATTGTGATGGGATGTATAGCAAACAACTAGCATCTACGAACAGCAAAACAAGGAGAAAATCACATGAATCACAAAGGAAGACAAGGAAGAGGGCCGTGCAGAGTGTAGAGCCCAGTCTCTCCCTGAGCACCTCTCTCTCTCTCTCTCTCTCTCTCTCTCTTGCACATGCACACACACACACACACATACAAACAGACTCATTTCCTGTTCCTGTGTTGATATCAAATCACAACAATGGATGCGTGTCAGCAGCTCTTTTGTACCGCTAATGATGGGAAAAAATCAGTAACAGCAATTACCATCAGCATTAGCCCCAACTATTAAACCACTAGTGGGAACCAACTGGGGACAATGGACTGACTTGTTACTTGCAGAGGAGAGGAGAGAAAAAGAGAAAGAGAAAGAGAGAGAGAGATTGATGAGAATGAGCGAAGAGAGGGAAGAGATGACAGAATGAGTGACTAGCTTGAAGAGAGGAGAAAAGCTAAGTTGTGACGTAGTAGACCAGGTGTACAACGATGGCAGTCTCATAGATTGACATTATTTGTCCCTCCTGGTGCATTACACAGAGTTGTGGACATCCCATCATCTGCCTCGCCTCTTCTTTTCCTTCTGGACTGACAACATCAGATATTGGTATGAAAAAAGCTCTGACATCAAAGCAGAGGGAAGTCGTTGGCTGTGACTCTTCCGTAGGACACTTTTTGACAGTTGACACAGGAACTGATTATTTAACTAAGCTCCATCAGTCATGTAGACATCGGTGCATCCCCATGGCACACATGCACACACACTTTGGGTGTCAAATCCCACATATGAAGGAATGGACAAAGACAGAAACTAACTTGACCGATACCACTAGACAGAGAGCAACAGAATACAGAATAGCTCAGCCTCAAAGACGAAAAAAGACTAGCCTGTACTATCAGCCTTCCACATGGACAGAAAAAGAAGAACTGGGACAATACAAGACTTCATTATGTTACTGCTAATAAATACAAGAAGGCCCAGAGTGGTAAAACGGGGTAAATCAACACTTTTTTCCTCAGGTGTGAATCCCAGCGTGACACATAGCAAGTATAGGTCAGTTATTAAATCTAAATCAACGAGTGGGGTTTGCAGTTTTAGGGCAATCCTATTGGTTCATGTATGCCAGACAAGATAAATCCATTCTACAAAAGTAGTGACATCTTTTCTGAAAAGCAAATCAACCCAAGATAATCCTTTGACCACAGCTACCTAATCACAATAATGCGATGCCACTCTAGCTTAACTCAGGGATGTTACTACATATTGTAGATTACAACTGCTGACTCCCCTCCATGATTCCACCCTGGTTTTCACACCAAGGCGTTTTATTTTGAAACGCATGACTCACTTACTGGGCAATGTCATGCTGGAGGGGCGAGCCAAGATTTGGAAATGAAACAGCAGTGGAAATGGGTGGGATAATCAGAAACACAACTTGACGCGCAGCAGAGATTTGAATAAAATAATGTCACGCAGGGTTTACACATTGGATCAGAATTGATTGCACCAAGACAAGCTGGGCTATGAAGTTAGAGTTACACAAAACTTTAATGCAACCAAAGTATCGCAATACTTGTTACTATATCATAAATACATCAAAATGTATGATCAGTACAGAACAGCAGCTTATGTTAGTGGCAAAATCTAAACATCCACAATTGTATGACTATAATGACCAGACAAGAGTAGTAAAACAGCTGTTCAGCATGGCTGTCGGCAGCTGTCCATTATCCTGCTTCTGTCCCTACAACTGATCCACTCATTGGAGATTAAGTTGCAGTTGTTTGCCATACTTTTTCAATAATCGCTGGCATGGTATCATAATACATGATGTACTACAAGATCATAGGTTGAAACTGGTGTATTGTGACAAAGCTAATGTGTGTGTATTTTGCAGACTGTGTAACAGGAACAATATGTGTTGAGGAGGAAGGGAAAGGGAGAGGCTTCCTTCCCTCACTGGAAGTCACCAGGGAGGGAACAACTGAACCACACGGACAGAGGAAAGGGGAGAAAGAGAAGGAGAGGAAGAAGAAGAAGAGAGAAAGAGAGGTAGAGGTGGAAAGGGGGAGGAAAGAGAAGAGAGAGAGAGAGAGAGAGAGAGAGCAGCAGCAGATGGTTGAACAGGGGTCAGGGAATCAGAAGAAGTGGAAAGGAAGGGAAGAACGGGAGGAGAGTAGAACAAAGCAAGGGCATAAGAGGTGGAGAAGCAGAGAGGAAGAAGGGGCGTTACTGGGCTTCAGCTGCAGTTCTAACACTCAGATCAGTTCTTCCATTTCAAAAGAATTCCCATCTTTTTCTAATACATGTAGGGTAGTTTAAAACTCATAGGACCTAGTAGCTAGGTGTAACTTGTTGAGAGTAATAAACAGAAAGGGAATCAACAGTACACTGCAGCCTTACAGCAGCGAGCTAACAATCATAACATATTAAGACTCTGAGGTTACCACGTTTAAGCTAATGATCTTGCAATCAGACAATGCAGTTTCAATTCCTTTCAGTCAAACTAGATTCTGAGCTATTTGTCACTTGGTACACCTCCCTGCCTTGAGGTGTTGCTGCGATAAATATTAACAAACACAAAATATTACATTTTCTGGCTCACGGACAGACGGAGAGCAAAACTCAGCCTCAGTCGTGGAACTATAGCATGAACGCCTACACTTCAGGTGATCCACTAGGAAAACGAAGGTGTGAAGTTACTGCATTCTATTCTCTTCTATTTTTAAGGTGTAATGCTTTATTCTGTTCTGTTTACTTTAGTTGTAGTTCTCCATCAGTGAGGGAAAAGGCAACACATCTCATGTTATTAATATTTGAGGCATCCAGATCAAAACAAATACGTTATCAGTTTTTTTTTTTTTAATCCAGATCATTTGGGGTTGGTGAAGTTACCCATCACCTGAATGTCTGCAACCTCTAATACCTGTGATTGTACACCTACACAGACTTTGACTTTATAAAAAAATGAAGTTTGAAAACATCACTCATCTCAAAACTTAAAACAGTCACTCACATGGTTATTCATCTGAAGGATTCATAATTGTAGTGCACGTCTGGGAGTTGTAACAAGTAACCAACCAACACAGAAGGAACAGCAAAATGTAGATTCATACAATGTGTAAAGGTTGCTATCAAAGCCTATCACAGGGTCTTCATGTTAGCTTCAGGTCAATATCTATGGCAACCTCATTCCCAGAGGTTGATCTATGATGCTAGCCTAGATGGTATAACTGTATAGAGAGCTCCAACACCTCTTTTACTTGACTAATCTACAGAGTGAAACAAACTTGGGGCTTTGTTCTGCGACAGTAAAGTCAAACGTCAAGCTATCGGTGATGAAGCCATGTCAAATTTCATGACAAAGATGACAGTTTCATGACTAGGGCACGGTGACAATAGGTTATTAAATGTGAATTAAAGGTAAATTCACTCAGACGGGCTTCTGGCAGGCCTCTGGTGAATCTCCCCATTTTGACTGTCTCTTCTAGTAAAACAAAAATCAGACTTGTCTGCTTCAGTCTGCTGGCCTTGACTCAGTTTGGCTGAAACATTGCAGCCCCTTACTCAGCAGCGACAATACAGCCATCAAAACAGTTCTACGTTACGTTACGCAACACTTCATCTCGCACTGTTTTTTCTTTATTTAAGTGTGTTTAAAATACCTACCGACACAGTTAGAAAGACATAGATCCGCTATTACGCCTGGGTTAAGTACAATAATGCAAGAGCATGTTGTAAGCCATTTAGTACGCGTCTGACTTGACTTGCGTCGAGGCGTATGAAGTGTGTGAAAGTTTTGATAAAGTGTGCGACAATATTGAAAATAGAAAGCAACAAAACGAATAGACTTCCTGAATACAACGAGCGACGAGAGGGAGAGAGACAGACACGCGCGCACACACACACACTCACCGCTTGCAGACTGAGACGCGGCGGAGACGGCAGTCTGACCCATATTCTGCTTCTCCTCCGGACCGGGCGGACCGGGCCCCCAAACCCACAATCACGCCCTTCTATCGCCACATAAGACCTCTCCCCGACCGCCGTATGCTGACGTTCATTTCAAAAGTTAAGACCGTGATGGCTGAGTTGGTGGAAACTTGGTTCACTGGGTCGCTACTACGTAGTAACTTCCTCCCACCCCCTCCTCCTGCGAGCAACTGAAGAATGCTTGTCATTCCTCTCTGCAGATTAGAGGCGCTGCTGGGGTCAAAGGGTGAAGGGGTCTAGCACCTTCAGTCACACACCAGCCTACATCAGCAAGGGCTGACAGATCTTCAGACTGGAGGAAGGTTTCCAAGGAAATACACACACACACACACACACACACACACACACACAGACTCACTGATGGCAAAACTGATAAAACTTTTTTTTAGAAAATACATGAATCACAAAATGCTTTAGGCTCTCTAAAAGCATTTTGTGATTGATGTATTTTCTGGACACAAAACATTGAATTAAAAATCAAAGAAGACATATTACAGTTGATGTTATGTTATGTTATGTTATGTTAGCGCTAGGGTTTTGTAAATTATTTCTTCATTTAAAGGGCTTATCCTCCCTTAGTTTCCCCTATCATTGAATAGATGGAGTCACCCCGTTTTAATGTCCCATGGTATAAATACCATTTCTCTTTTCCACCTCTTTTCCGCAATCTGAGAGAAACACTGAATACTGTCAAATTTAATGATACCGAATATTGTCAAAAAAATATCCGAGTCCTGCATCCTGCGAGCAAAAGCTTTGAGAGAGTTTAACAGTGGGTACAGTAAATGTGTCTGATTTGTTTGCAAGGCCATTTAATCCTTTGTTAGGACAGATAAATTATATCTGCTTAATATAAGCCATATGGGCTCACACCAAACACTACAGATGGCTGTCAAGACTGTAGCCAAACCAAGCCAAATGCTTCTGTCTCAATATAGGAGTCAGCTGAAGTGTCATTGTGTGTGTGTGTGTGTGTGTGTGTGACCGTGTGTTTTATCTGCTGTCACTGTCAACAGAGTGTCAGCTGAGACCCCACAGAGCCCAGCTTGACAGAGTTGAACAGTCAGACAGCAGCCACACACACAAGGTCACTCTCACACACACACACACACACACACACACACACACACACACACACACACACAAAAGTGAAATTGTTTTCTATTTAGATCAAGACTGCCACCTACTGTTAGCTACAGAACTACAAATAACTGCTCTTGAGCAGACATAAGGCTGTCTTGTCACAGGGAGTCAGAGATGACGTGACACATGCACAATGAACGTTTAAAACTGTCCGATCAATTTTGTTCATTCATGTGCACAAAACCCTCATTTCTGTTCTCCATGACAATCCTGTCCACTCCTCCCTTTTCCCCATCTAGTCATAGAAAGGTAATTCATCTCAGAAACCACAACATTCTTTACCTTTATTTAACCTGGCATGATAGGTAGAGCACATTCTTACTATGGATAGTTGCAATGGGAAAGAGGGTTATTTACACACACACACATTCACACCTGGGAGCTGCCAAGACAACTGCAGCCTTGTGGGATTGGGACCTCTGTCATGAGGGATTAAGATGGAAGAGAATAATTGAGACAGGAAGGAAGTGGGTGAAGAGGCTGGAGGAATGGGACCAAGAGAGGACAGGAGGATGGGAATACTTCGGGACGTTAACACAGGAAAGTGACTGTGTTAGCATTGACGGGGCAGTAATCTGATTAACTTGATGTTGAATGTATCGGAGGCTATACATGCGTAAAAGAGACTATGAGGACAATGGAAAACGCTGCTGTGACGGGATCCACTAGATGCACAGTCCTTATCCATATCAGTAAGATGACTAAGAACACACTTTTACTTACAGCAACAGCCTGAAAGACTTAATTGCAAGGGGAGGGAGGGTTACACACACACACACACACACACACAAACACCAGGGAGCTGCCCACAACCACAGTACCGCTGGCTACTGAACAGCTTCACTGGAGTAGTCGGGTTAAGTACCCTGCTCTGGAGCAATTCAACAGCAATTGTTTTTGTTAAAGTAATAATGCCCTATACCCGGTTCATAAAAGGTTTTTCATTTACTGTCCTAAACACCCGGTGTTGGGTAAGTCTTTCCTGGGGAAAAATCCTCTGGTGCACAGGAAATGATGCATTTTACATTTCCAGCAGCAGTAACTGCAGTGTCTTTTGAATAAAGGAGGAACCTCAGTAGTTAGTATGAGCAGGGATAGCCTCCATGGCTGAACAGACAAAGAAAACAGCGCCATACTTCATCAACAGAAAAATCTAACAAAAAAGACGTCGCAGTACTGGCCACACTGCTTGATTGCCAAGTGATCTGCAGTGAAAAAACACCACAGTAATGACTGCTTATCACCAAAGATGTCACCAAAAAAGTAGGAACATACCGCCTTAAAGGACAAGAAAGTAGTTCTAATTCTTCTCATCCACCAGTCCAGGGATTGAGTTGCGTCCAACTCTGGTCACGAACTCATTTCTCGAACCAATAGGCTACCACCGCCCCCAACAGTCAATTTTTCCTCTGCATTGATTACTATATAACCGTAGCTCAGATCAATCTGATGCTTTTACATCTGTGCGAAGGAGACAATGCCCAAACTGAGACCTTTGGGAAAGGACTGAGAATCAGTTTGAGGAAAGGTGTATTTCAAGGTGATGCTTTTGGGAAACCCAATCTTGTTTGCACTGTTTGATACTAAATAACAGAGATCAAATGAGAGAACCTGACCTTTTCATTGACCGGAGCAGCGCAGGAGGAGGAGAATGGCCAGAGGAGAGGAAGGGAGTCATCAAATATTAAACAGTGGCCTCAGCAGAACAAGGGGGTAATAATTGTTTAAGTGCTACTCTTCAGACCCTTCGTCCCCTCCCCTTGATTTATTTATTAAACTCAGTTTCTGTCAGGGTAGTCTCCTAGTGTTTCTGACCAAACTAGAGTGAATCTGGATTATGTGTGTGTTCCTATTAATGCTCATGTGTCTAAATGTTGGTGCGTTTATGACTGTTACATGAAATGTTTAATACCTGAAAACCCTCCGAATTGTGTCTGTGTGTGTCTGTGTGTGTGTGTACTGTTGCTTTTAGTCCATGTTGTAGAGTGCCTAACTTCTTAATTCAGGACTCAGGAACTGGATATCTCTTTACCAGGTCCGTGATTCAGACTACAAACTGTCATAACATTCAAGTGTGACTCAGAAACGAACAGGCTCTGTTATACAAGCAAACCATACTGAGCTGAGAAGAGCTGTACTTAAATGGTTTGATTACACATCCCATGTGATCTCTTCTTAACACAGTATAACTTTCTTTATCCAAACCTCAGTCTGTTAAATGTGTATGAGCATGTATTTCAGTGCTACAAATATTAAAGTTCATTTTCACTCTCCAAACGTTCCTCAGTTCCCAAGAGGTTTGAATGAATTTAGGTTCTGCAAACTCTTCTGTTTCTTAGTGTTGTATGAAGCCACTGCCTGAGAATCACTGAAGGTGTTGTGGCTTTGGCCACAGGTAACAATCTAAAATTGATAACTTAATATAGGAATATTTAGTTTCAGCACATCCTACTCCCCACAGGGAAAGGTAGCCAGTATAGCCTAATGCAAGCATTACCCATCTGTCCTTTCTTGTATGTACTTCTACCTCCCCCCTCCCCCCTCCACCATCCCTCCCTCTATCCATTCCTTCTATTGTAACTAAAAGGAGTATTAACCTCATAAGATTAACTATACAGTCTTTTATTGCAGTGATACAGTAGTGGTTGCTGTCTTTTCTCTTCTCTTCCTATTCCCATCTGCTGGCCAGCTCGTCTGAAACCTGATCTCCTGTTTGTTGTATTGTGTTTAGTACTGCCATTATAAGCAGCCATCACTGCTACAATGTTGCCGGTATAAATCAATAGCTGACATCCTGCCAGCCAGAGAGCCAGAGGCCTGGAGAGAGAAAGACAGAGAGAGGGAGATGAAAGACTGATACTTATGGTGCAGGGTCTTTAATAATAACCCATGGTATTAAGGCTATAGCAGCAAAATACAAAAGCAATGTTAGATTACAATCATGATGTTTGATGAAGGCAAACACAAAATCACCATGTCTGTGTATGTGTGCATGTGTTTTACATTTGTGGCACTGTGAGAAAGAGAGAGAGAGAGAGAGAGAGAGAGAGATAAAGAAATGGCAGCCAACATTTATTTCTATACCTTCATATTGTAACTATATAAGGTCATATCTGCACAGATTTACTGGAGAACCTCTGTCACTATATTGCAAAAACAACCTAAGCATGTCAGTCTTGTTTGCTCAGATGTGCCGTGCTGCTGTCAGTCAGGACATTATTACTCCTGTTCAGATTCAACATGGACATTTGTTTTAAAGCAGACTGCCAGCGCCACTGGTTTTTATGATGATGATGGTTACTTTGGCACCCGTCCAGCCGTCTCTCATGGACACAACGAGGTCTGTTGTACCCAAGTGTGATTCTAAAGGGTCTGGGGCAGCAGCACATGCTAGCTAGTCTCTCTCAGTTTTGTTGTATTTAGCAGACACACCTATGTGTATGTACGTTAACATCTGTAAACAAGTGAACATCCCTAATGCCATCACCAACAACACCAGTAGCATAATAATAATATCAAAATCATCTTATTATTGTGAACAGATGGTACAGATTTAACAGCAAAGATAAAAGGACAGAATGTTTTCTCCACTTAAGATGTTCAGCTATTCATCATCACATGAACATGAGGATGCTTCTCTTTTAAAAAAAACAACAACTGTTGAGTTGATGGATCCATCTGTGCCTGTGTGTGTGTGTGTGTGTTTCAATAGACAAGCTTTAGATCTGATTGGTCACTCTTAGTAAGGTAATCTCATCTCATGTCTCATGTCGTTTTCACTTAGTGTTTGCGTTTCATTGCAGACATATGCCAAGAAATACCTATTACTGCAATAGTACAGTGATTGGCACAGCTGTTCTTTGAGAGTACCAGGAATAGATAGGAATAGAGTAAAATCACAAATAGCTTTAGTTCATGATTATTATATTTACCAGAGAGAATTGGTATTCTGACATCTTATAATACGTAATTTGTAGCCTAATTTAAGTTAAGAATGTTTATTTTTGTGTGTCCAGCTGATTGTGTTTTCTTAGATGGGGTCCTTGATCAAATACATATCTATTTGGGGGTCTTTGGTATGAAAAGCATTTCAGACCATAGATGCGGTAAACAGAGAATGTAAGACCCTGTCTAGATTCAATTGCAATGATGACAAATCTGTCCAGTGTCTCCAGATGACCTAGACTCTAGTGCACAATGCTGAATCATGAATCATCATTAAATGGCCATACGCAAATATGGACACACACACCCACACACACAAACACACATCTACACATATTCATGCTCGTTGCAGACATGCACAACCCCACACAAGCTTGCAAGAGGGCACACACGCACGTATATACACACGCATACACACACATGCACATACTTGCATGCTCACTCAGATGCTGCTTTGCCTTGCAAAATGCTGCTTCAAGAACACACACTGCACCCATACAAAAACACACACACAGACAGAAGGGTCATGGGAAAGGGTTAAAGTGAGTTTATTTCGGTAAAGCCTTTATGAATGCCTATCTAGACACCAATGAAAAAAATGTGAATGTATAAATCCATCCATCCATCCATCCATCCATCCATCCATCCATCCATCATCCATCCATCAGCCATC